>BGPR01040779.1:0-13843 GCA_013235015.1 Araneus ventricosus | reverse complement strand
TAGACATTTATTAAAATTATATTTCAGATTTATTAACTATTTCTTTATGGCAAAAAAACTTCATGCCGCGTAATGCAATTTAGTGAAAACCACACACTGATATACAAATTTTTTTATTATTAATTAAATTTTGAAATGTACCAAGGACTTCCAGCCCAACCTGTATAACAACAGAAAATAACTTATATGTAACAAATATAACACTAAATAATAACATTATAAATACATATAGTCTGACCACGGTTTCCGAGACTACCTCTTATGGACGATTTTACACTGCAAAGGGGTGTCAGGCAATGAGTCATATGAGCGCATTTCCGGAGTTCTTTGTTAGATCACGCTCAGTAAAATGTAAACATCACCCTTCCATTCTTCATTTCCCCCCTATTTTGATGGAAATAACTCCTCCCGGCGCATGCGCAAAAGCGCCGAAGGTTTCCCAATCCGTTGCTATACATTATAGGAATTTTAAAAAAAAGGACAAAAATAAAATAAGTAAATAAAATAACATAAATAATAAATCAAAATAAGCGACTACGTGGAGTGACAATGAACAGAACAGGTATAAGAAAACGGCATAAACATTTATCACAATTTAAGTTTAAAAATATTTTATAGAGGGAACAATGAAAATCCATCTATCCGTAAGAGATTAAATTGGAATTAAACCAACTAATATTCCCAGCGATCCAGCTGGTCCCCAAAGGCGGCTAGTAAATAATGTTTCTATGATTATTTATTTTATTTCATCTATTGCATTAATTGAGTTGCATGTGATGCAGAAACTCACATATTTTTAGTGAAAAGAAAGATCGCCAAACAATTCTATATTTGTTAGAAGTATGGACTACAGTTCCAGGAAATTCGCTGAATCCTATATCTTCTCTTATAATAAATCACAAGTATATTAATTGATTTTTGTAGTAAGTCCAGTTCTGTCAATCGCTTAGTGTCATGTATTAAACCATTAGTTAACTGACCGTCTGCCATAATGTCTCCCACTAGACCGAACATAAAGACCTTTTATTTGTTGTAATAAAGAGAATCCCAGAGCACAATGAAACATGGCGATTAGGGCGTCAAGATGAAGAATTACTCAAATCAATACGATTGGATTGTTAGAAAATATGCGAGGCATTTTCGAAAAAAGGAAATAAATGGCCTTTTAGGGATTTTTGGGTAAAAACTAAATATATATTGGATATGTTTTGTATAAAATATACTGTAAAAGTTATCATAGAAAATAAATGCTTCCTCAACATAATATGGTACTTACGTATTAACGCCACCGAGGCTACAGATTGGCGGTAATGCGCCAATAAAGAGCAATCTTGTTTACAAAAACCGCCAAATTGGGAGCACTTAAACACCGCCAAATCTGTAGCTGCGGTGGCGTTGGCGGCAATTAAAAACCGCCAAATTGGCGTTAATACATAAGTACAAAAACCGCCAAATTGGCGTTAATGCATAAGTACAAAAACCGCCAAATTGGCGTTAATACATAAGTACAAAAACCGCCAAATTGGCGTTAATACATAAGTACAAAAACCGCCAAATTGGCGTTAATACGTAAGTACAAAGACCGCCAAATTTGGCGGCACTTAAAAACCGCCAAATCTGTAACCTCGGTGGCGTTAATACGTAAGTACCCATAATATTTTCAGAATGGATATCTTTAACAAACTCAAAAACCTGTTCAATTCTTGTGTTGTTCATCTACAATGGACACCATCACATGTAAATTTAAAATAAGACGATATTGCCGATAGTATTGCTAAAGAAGGTAATACCATGCCTCGGGCCTATGTGGAACCCTTGACCTACCTTGAGTTATACTCAAGAACAAAGACCTTTGTTAACATTTCTTGGAGGCATCCACCAGCTCATTCATGGTATCGTAGTGAAGGCCCCGGTGCTGCTATATATTTTAAGGGGATAGGAAAGGACAAACAGCTTTGACTCGCTTACCTTCCGGTCACTCAAAAACTCTCAGATTCTCTCGTGGTGATAAGAAGTTCAATGCACAAAGAGCAACATTATTGAGGCCACTCCGCAACATCTACTTGACTGTGTTGCGATGACCTTCTTAAGCGACCGGATTTCTTGTTGGAGATGGTGAAGGCGAACGACCTCATGGATTTGATCTGATTCAGATCAGAAGGATTAGAAAGAAGAAGAAGATATAATATTTTTACTAAATAAGAAAAAGCATTTTCAAATGTTATTGCAATATATATCACTAAAAGTTCTGTTAAAATTAGGCCTCTCCCCCACCGAAAAAGATTTCAAAGATCTGCTCTTCAGAGCAATCTTTAAAGGTTTAACAATTTTTTTCGAATGCGATTTTTTACAGAAATCTCTGTTTTTATCAGTATATACAAAATTACAATTAAATGTCTTGCAAAAATTACTGAAATATTTTATTTGTGCCAAACTTGCCACTGACTCGCCAAACATTGCAACCATTTAAGTGGCCACCTTCTGAAACGGAATTACTAATATAATTCCCAGATCTGTCTCTCACTGATCCGGTAACGCTCTGACGTCACCAGCAATTAAATTCGCGCCATGACACTGAGAGATGTTAAACAGCATTATTTCATTGTTATAGAACCTAAATTTCAGTAATTTTAAATTTAAAAGAGTAATTGTCGTTCTAATTTCAAATTTAATAGCTCTAAAATAGTGAAATACAATTTACTATCGATTGATATAAAATTTATCTCGCTATGATCAATAGTTCCCGAGAAATTTTAAATTATATTAATCATATATTTCAAATCAATTTCCGTTTTCTAATAGAAAGTAATAAATTACATCAGTATATCATGCGCGTGATATAGTTTGGACGCCACAATGCATTTGATTATTATTGCAATCGTGATGATATAACTTGATAATATTTTTGGCAACGTTTGACAAGTAGGGAAGTGCTTTTTTTATTATAATTTCGAAAAAGAATTCCTTTGAAATTTGCACTTTTGACTTACGTTTGCCAAGCTGAGAATTTCATGGTTATTGAATTATAATAAAATTGTTAAACAACGAAAAATACTTCACACGGAATGTTGTTTAACAAAAGGTTTTTTGAATAAAGAAATACGTAAATAGTATGTTAATAAAATAAATATTTCCTGTCATAAAACATATCTTTACTTTATTTGTTTTCAATCAATGTTAAACTTTTCTCTCCCATATAAATCTATTTAAACACGTCAAATTTGACGGTAAATCTCTCGAATGAAAGGGCAATTTGCACCCGTCATACAATGACGGGTGATTTTCTAGTAAAGATATAAAGGACAAATAAATTAAACTTTCCGAATAAAATTCCAAAGTAGAATCTTTGCATTATAAAGAGCTGTCTGTAACAGCTGGTGTAAAAAGAAATATGATATATTAGAAACTTGACATATTTCTCACAAGTATCTTTTATAAAATACCAATTTTCGTAAATGATGCATTAATCACACCAAATTTAAAGATGTACAGAAAATAAAATTTAGACATTTTAATAATTAGTCTACCATATATGAATTTACTAAACTTGAGATATTTTGGAGCATAAATTTTGCTTTAAAAGTTTTGAAATGTATGTGTAAACTATTCTGGCAGCATATTAAATATTGCAGCATTATATATTTTCATGCTTAATGTTATAATTATCAGATTATTCTAAAATTTAGTAGTTCCCATTAATTTTCCGAATCTTTAAAATGCTCTTGCTCAAAAATCTCCATTAAATATAAAGTATAAACTAACGACACGATTGCCCCGTTGTGATATAATTAATTGATATTTTGGCTTAATCGAAATTATAGACTAATGACTAATGGTTATTTCAAGGACTTTGCAGATTTGCAATTATTAACTTAATGATGACGTCATATATATATCTTCATTACTGTAAAGAACAGTTGTTCATTTTAACAACCATGCTGCAGATGATGCCATTAACTTAATATAATTTATAATATGTAATATAATTTAATTTTCTAAAATATTTTTTAATTTCAATACTTTATATACATATGACATTTTAAAATGTGAATGTATTTAATGTACCAGTGTAAAGACTCTTGACGCTTTAATTTCATTTGCAATATTTATTTTTACGTACAATCTGTAAGAAAGTAATGTAAGTCCTTACACGTGCGTTATTTTTAATGACTCCGAGGAACATTCATGCCGAATTTGAAAAAAATCGAACTAGATGTTTCGTCAGGATTGTGTAGCAAACAGATTTACAAACAAACAGACGAAATGTCGAACGGTCGCGTTGAAACGGAGCCTCGCTTTGGTCTGTCGATTAAGGCAACACAGTGGCCCAAAATGGTTAAACATCAGTTTTAATTTTGACGATATGATTGTTAGTGGAAGTGCGAGGCATTTTAGACTAAAGGAAATAAATGGCTTTCTAGAGAATTTTGTGCGGAAATTATCGACATATTGATATAGGCTTATTCGAGGCCAGAGGGGTTCCATGTTCGAAATCCGATGCAACTGAAGATCCACCTCGCATGTAGGCCTGTTTTATGTTAAACCATACGCAGGGCGCCAAACGTACTCTCCTTGGTGTGGTTCCCACAACACACGTTCACCGACTCACCCATAGAGTTTAGTGTGGTTGGGGAAGAGCGCTGATGTGGTGGGGAAATTTTGAGAGGGGGTGCCAGCTCAGGTGTCATCCTCTTCATCTGACCGAGGTTCAAAATTACGAGGTCCGTCCCCAAATAACTCTCTTGTTGCTTCAAGACTGGAAGATAATATATCTAAAGTGAGAAACCATGCTGAAAGTTGATTCGTGCACTCAACTGTTGACCAGTGTTAAATTTTGAACCCAATTGAGTGGAGGGTAGACTGTCTATCTGTCTGCGTGTTTGTGAAAATGACAGCTGCAAAATGCAGCGAACTAGATAAATGAACTTCTATGTTGTCATCACACCAAAATTGTAGATCTGTATCAAATTTTGTGCCTAAGAAAAAGTTCAAAAAACGTACTCATTTTATCTTTACTATTCTACTCTGTTTCAAACATTAGATTGATTGGGATGAGACTTTCCTTCCAAACAGCACATTTATTCTTAACTTGCACGACAAACAGGAATTTTTTTAACATGAAAATGTTATTTTCAATCTACTTCCAACAATAAAAGAGAAAAAGAAATTCTTCTGTTAACTACATCAAATTCCTAAAAAAATTTTTTTCTTTTGCCGGGATACATTCACAAAACAAAACAACTATGACGTTGATATTATATTTCAACATCACTTTTTTATATATGCACGTGCCTATTATTGATTTATATTTATTGCAGAAAATAGATTTATGGCATCATTATATTTTAAAATTATATTATAAACTAGCTGATTCCGAGAGCTGCTTTCCGTTCTACGCATATCATGCATTTTCTACCAAACTGGTTCATTCTGGCTCCTGACGCTTCAGCTATCCAGCACTCCGTTATATGCATACCATGCATTTTCGGCCAAAATGGCGCATTCTGGCTCCTGACGCTTCAGTTAGCCAGCACTCCGTTATATGCATACCATGCATTTTCGGCCAAAATGGTGCATTCTGGCTCCTGACGCTTCAGTTAGCCAGCACTCCGTTATATGCATACCATGCATTTTCGGCCAAAATGGAGCATTCTGGCTCCTGACGCTTCAGTTAGCCAGCACTCCGTTATATGAATACCATGCATTTTCGGCCAAAATGGCGCATTCTGGCTCCTGACGCTTCAGTTAGCCAGCACTCCGTTATATGCATACCATGCATTTTCGGCCAAAATGGTGCATTCTGGCTCCTGACGCTTCAGTTAGCCAGCACTCCGTTATATGCATACCATGCATTTTCGGCCAAAATGGCGCATTCTGGCTCCTGACGCTTCAGCTAGCCAAAAATACAGCACGCTTCAACTATCGTCAAGAAAGAAGTTGGGCCAAGGTGGCGATTCAGCGCTCCAAGAAAATTCGCCAAGACAAAAAAAAAATCTCTGGCTCACCAAAGCCCGTCTGCTTCATTCTCTTTTAAATAATGTTATGTCTAACATAAAGGAGGCTACAGGGTTTTTTTTCAAATAAACTTATCGTTGCCATCGGAAAAAGATAAATTAACTTCTTTTCTGTGCCACGTATCTTAGAGTTTTATGTATATTGTTACGAAAATCTTTATGTGGGTGCATTGTGTAAACAGTCCAACACGCAGGATAATGGAGGATGAAGGTTTATTCACAAATGTGAAGGAAAACACGTAGCACAGGTAATAGGAAACAATAGATCTTGCACAGATTATCAATGCAAACAGACAGCAATTCACAGGTAATAACAGTTCAGCACTTTGAGATTTAGCAACACAAACAGTCAGCAAATCACTGATAACGACAATAACAGCACTTTCAATAGCGCTCATCTCACCGGCTTCCTAGCTCGCACTGCAGACGAAACTCCAAAGTAGTTTCAGTGGATCAACAACACTTCTCTGATCCAAGTGCGGCCCTTATATATTCTCCCGGACAGGCCGTGACGTCACATGGAGTTTTCTCATACATTCGAGCGTATTTCCTTTCCTAATAGAAGAAATGAGAAAAGGGTCGCATTTTCTGGAATCATTTATTTGCCGCCAAGGTCGGCAAATTTTTCGCTAACTTGCCAAAATGGTCTCCAAGTTCGTCGCCAAGGTCAGGGGAACGGGAATTGCCGCTGCCCGTTACTCCATGCCTACCCCTGTAAAACTCCCTCCCCAACTATAAGACAAGAGAGGCAGGAAACCGGCATTACATCTTCGTACCAATGTAAATATCTTAATTCAAACTAAATAGAACTTATAATGGATATTAATTATATGAAATGTTTGTTTAAAATAATTATAAATATCACACTATGAACGAGTTTTCTGGTTTGTATATTTTGGATTCACAGACGGTTGTCCAGTAACCCTCCGATTTAAGGAATCGACAATTCCATTTGGGTACTATATTAAGCTCCAAGTTCGAATCAATTTTTTCTTTAGTACGCCAAACGTTGAATTTTGTGTTCTTTGAGTTTGTGTAATCCTTATTATTTAAATCGGTTAAAAAATGCTCTCAACACAGCTAAACTAAAAATGGAAAGATTGTAACTATCTAAATCACATGGTTAAAACTTTAATCATCAATTATTATCTAAATCGTATGGGTAAAAATTTAACCGCCAAACAAGCTTTAGAAGTCGCAAAAAGAGCGATAACGAACAATTATGGCAGCCTTTTCATAAAATTAGTCTCTTATTTTAAGTAAACATTGAGAGCTACAGCAATAGGGACATGAAATTTAATGTTTCAAAGTATCCTTAAGGCATAACTTTAGAAAACTTTATTTTGAACATTAATTAACATTTTCAGACAGAGTGTTGACATTTCGATGATTTCCATTGACACCGGAAGTCGATTTTTATGGCGGAAGTCCTATTTTGATGCAAATAAATAAAACAGAAAACTCGTCCATACGAAGAAGCTAAAGTGAAACGCGTAATATTATTGAACTCTTAGAGAAAGTTGATGTAAGAATACCCCAGTTAGTTTACTATACCTTTTGAACAAAAGTCTTGAACCTCTGAAAGTTTAATGATTGCAACTTTACTGACATACAAGTTAAACCTGCAACATTTATTATCACGCTAACTTTCAGGTTTTATTGCGGTCTGAATATTTATCTCTGGCGGTTCTTTTAAGCCAAACCTTTTCCATTAAACTAATTTACAGTCTCCAGAGAACAAATCCTTAGCCCCCTAAAGTAATTACCTTTATTCAAATTACCTTTAAACTGGGTATCTGTTTGGTCTCTGCATGATTAAATCTTTGCACTTCTGGAACTGTTACACGACTTGAACTTTGAGATAATTTCTTTGTCCACAACTCTGTGAAGAAAGTTTTAGGCACTTTTATTTAACTCACATTTGTTTCATGTTTGTAATGATGGAATTTTGCAATTGATTTTTTACCCACTTCATAATGTACTAGAACTTTTAAATGTTATCCACATGTGGGTTATCGATGACAATGCTCCACTTTTTTTTACTTTCAGAACTTAATTACAATTTAATTAATTAATTATATTTTGATTCCATACATGTGGCTCCATCTGGTAGTGAAATTGAGAAAAATGGATTTCAATATTCTGAAATATTTATAAGTAAGGATTATAAAATGAAAACTAAAAAGTAGAAAATAATTAAAATAAAATATCTTCTTAGTATTTTCATAAAAGTGTGTTTTCAAAAATTGTTTTATTAAATTTTCTATAATTCTGAGTCCATTAAAATAGCAAATTTGTATAAAATGATTCTTATAAACTTCTATGTTTTATGAATAGTATAACTTTGTTTATGTATGTACAAGTACAAAAACACCAAAAATGTAGTTTAGAATTTAGGAATCTCCATTCAGAAAAAAAAGCGGAAAGAACACAAATATATCTTGCAGTTGAGTCCATTTGAGATATTTTTAGTATTCACTCAATGAAATATTCCTATAAACTTCTATATTTTATGAATAGTATAACTTTTGTTTTGTATGTACAAGTACAAAAACACTAAAAATGTAGTTTAGAATTTAGGAATCTCCATTCAGAAAAGAAAGCGGAAAGAACAAAAATTTATCTTGCAGTTGAGTCCATTTGAGATATATTTAGTATTCACGCAATGAAATATTCTTATAAACTTCTAAGTTTTATGAACTTAGAAGTCCTTATTTAACTTTTGCTCATGTATGTACAAGTACAAAAACACTAAAAATGTAGTTTAGAATTTAAGAATCTCCATTCAGAAAGGAAAGCGGAAAGAACAAAAAGTTATCTTGCAGTTGAGTCCATTTTAGATATTTTTAGTATTCACGCAATGAAATATTTGCACAATTCAGACACAAATAATTTTACTAAATAAGTATTTATTTAATCGTTATTCTTCATTTTTTGTACTATATTTCAAACAAAAGTAGTTGAGTAGCAAAAAACAATTTTTTTTTTCTGAATAACGAGAGAAAAAAGTTTTAGTGTTTCCAATAAAAATAAAGATGCAAAGTCTTTGTTTCTAAACGTCTGTACTTTCACAGTTTTTGTTATGTAATTACTTTGTTTAATAAGCTGTTTAATGTTTAAGTAATTACGGTTTTTTACGGTGAATACTTTTTGTCATTAGGAAAATGTATAAGCAGCCTGCGCTTCGATGCCTTTTTTCGGCAAAAACTAACAAAATTTACCAATTAACTCTCTTTTATAGAAACGGAATTCAAGTTAATGAAATTCTATTTAAGAACCAGAAATTAACTAGGATTTATGTGAGCCTGAGAGAGTTTTTTTTCCTACAATTTTCAGAAACCATAGATGATGCTTCTTTTTTATCTCATTCAAGCGGTTTTATGTGAATAATTACAGTTGAGATGGGGAGAGTAGGATAGAACGGGATACTTTGATTTTGGCGTTATTAATTCTTCTTCCTAGTGGACAAATACTGAATTATTATCGACTAGTGGAGAGAAAAGAATGGACATAATTTCCATTTTGTTGTTCTTAAATTCACTTCGTCTGTGAAGGTTTATGTGTTTTATGACGTCACCGCTCCAATGTTCATATGTTAATGTTTCCGTTCAGTTCTCTGATTTCTTTACTTTTCCACACTGGGATATTCCACAATTTTCATTTTTGAATCCATTTTCAGGTTTTGATAAATCCTCAACTGCTCCGATTACTTTTCAACAACTTTTTCACCACCATCGCTATCAGTATTCCTCTTGCGTACCAATTTTTACAGATGGATCGAAATCAGATGGACATGTTGGTTGTGGTGTAGTTTTTCATCTGATACACTGAGCTACCGTCTGCATAATTGTTCTGTTTTCACTGCTGAGTTAGTGGCAATTTTCTGTGCTCTCCAGGAAATTTGGCCTTATAATCAGCGTAAATTTCTTATTTATACTGATAGCATGAGTGCTTTGGAAACTCTTTCTCATTATGACATTCAAATGCATCCTGTTGTTTTAAAAATTTTATCTATTTTACATTTTCTTCGTAAAGACGGTTTTTCTATTATTTTCTGTTGGGTTCCGAGTCATGTGGGCATTTCTGGTGATGAAACAGCGGATATTAATGCAAGATTTGCCTCTGATTTTCTTCCAAGAGCACTTCCTTACGGCGATATTAAAAAGTTTTTAGTTTATCACCTCCTTTCTGTTTGGCAGTAGAAATGGAATCTTTTAACTAATAACAAACTGTATTCCGTCAAACCGTCAATTGCTTTGTGGCCTGCCCTTCCTATGCGAGAGTTGGATGTCAAATTGACTCGCCTCCGTATAGGGCATACTCGCTTCACACACAAGCACCTCATTTTTGGCGAAAGGGTACCAGTGTGTCCCATATGTCATCAGAATTTTACTGTTCATCACATTTTAGTCGAATATCCATCTTTTAAATCTCACCGTATTCATTATTTCCATTCATCATCTCTAACCTTACAAGACTTGGTGGGTGAAAAACACCATCCAAACATTTTTAACTTTTTGAAGACCATTGGCTTTTTTACAAACATCTGAAGCTTTTAACTTTGATATTTGATTGTGTTGCATTTTGCGGAAATTGTAAATTTTTTTCCATCTACTTCTTATCATGTTTTAGCTTTTTTCTACTAGTATACTGACATTTACCATTTGACTGGCTCAGTTTAGCCAGGAATGACTCTTAAGCCATTTGTGGGGTTTAACCCCACAAAACCAAACCAAACCAATGTTCATATGATTTTAAACCATCCTTACTTAAAAATCATTACACTTTCAAAAACCATTTTTAGTCCAACTTATTATACGTTTACTAAGGATTTATACCCTATCAAAGAATAAGAATTTACTCCAATATTTGCGCTGTTCTATTTCGTTTCTTATGACCTCTGCACTAGGGGTAAAACCTGATATTTCTTGTGGGGTAAACGAAATACTAGGGGAAGCTACGGATACCCGACCGAAGAGGATTTTTTTAGGTTGTGAGATTGTTGATAGTTTGTGATGGACATTCCTATTTGACCTTAGCGTCAAATGATCTGATAGAAAGCATTTCCAACAGTTAGAAGAAAAGAGGAAACGAAAAAAATGCTATTAAAGAAGAGAAAATTGTTTTGTGGTGACTCAAAAAACAGAAAAAGTAAACCTCAAAACAAAACAATCAAAAAGAGAAGAGTATGAAGAACCAATACTGCAAAGCCGTCTCATAAAAAAACCCTAAATGAGTCCACTACATATGCAGCATATGGAGCGGAGAATAAAGACAACTATGTTATGTGAATTATTACTATTCTTAAACTAATTCCCTTTGTTATTAAATTGTCAAAGGTACCTATTTTTAAATCTTAAAACATTGTCATTATTCTTAAATTGTTAACTGTTGTAACTAGAGATAAATCTTTAAAAAAACTGCCTTTATTCTTAACTTGTCAAATATTGTAATTATTGTTACATTTTTAAAAAGTCGTCTTTTTTCTTAAATTGTCAACTATTATAACTATTGTTAAATCTTAGAAAATTGATTTATTCTTAAATTGTCACATAAAATTAAAAATATGCTACTTTTCCACTCAAAATCTAGTTTTCCCTAACTTCCCATGGAGTTAACATGTGTATCCCATTTTACCCCACTAGTGGGGTAAAAATGGATATTTTGACTTTTTCTACAAAATAATCAATAGTAAAGAAAGTAGTGAAACTGTGACTTTTCCTGAAAGATATATTAAACTCTGTTAAATAAAGAATATTTTAGTAAAATTTGAGAAGCCTTATGTCGAATAGTTTAGCTCCAACAGGCCTTCAAACCTTAGGTATCAGTTTTACCCAACTTAAAGGATTAACCGATATTTTAATATATGTATATGTATCGTATGTTGCTTGTGGATTCTTAATTTAGCGAGAAGTTAATTTGAATTCAACGAGAATGGATCAAAAAGTTTCAGAATACTGTTTTATTTAAGCTAGAAAAAATCACAAAATATTCTCACTAGATTTCTAAAGCAGCAAGTGTTTAATTCTTTTTTCTATTTTCTCGTATACGAAGTATGGAAAGAGAATGTATGTAAGTTATATGTAATGTAGAATGTAAGTTATATGTAAATTACAAGTTATGTGTAAGATTTTCTCCTTTACTCAGATTGTTTATAATGTTTCATATCTTTCATTAGTGTATTCTTTTCATCTAACATATATACTTTTGAAATTTGTAATCGACAAATTTCGACCTCTAAATTTTAATGAATCTCCACGTTTTAGATCTCCCCGAGTCCAAAAAAGATATTTTTTTGAATTTTGCATGTGAACACGGTAGCTCAAAAATAGAACGAACTAAAGGAATGCAATTTATTAAGGTGTCTTAACATCAAACTGTCGATCGACTTCTATCAGCATTTTTATAATCTACAAATATGTCAGAATCTATGTGAAACAAGTTATATGCAAGTTACAAGTTTTGTGTAAGATTTTTTCTTCTACTCAGCGTGTTTATAATGTTTCATATCTTTCATTAGTGTTTCCTTTTCATCTACCAGATATCCTTTTGAAATTTCATCCCTAACCATGAATTCTTGAATGAAAATTTCTGAATTAAAGCTTATTCATAGATTATTACAAAATTTTAAACTGATATCTGATTATCTACAACAATCATACGTAATACTGTATACATATAATTCAAAATTAAAAATGGATGATTAATTCAGATGAAAAAATACATATATTCATATTGAAATTCCTCATTAGAAGAGTCCTATTGATTTTCTAAAGGAAGTCGACTTATTTCCTATTAAATAAACGATTTCAGTGGTATTAATAAGACAGCAAATTCGTAATATCTTTAACAAAAGGAATGAATACTTCTCCATCGCATTTACAGTGACAAATAAAAGCAGTCAGATTCAATATTCACTGTGGAAGGCTTCACAATTTGGTAGTAAAATCCCTTTTTCAGCAGTCTTCGCAAATTACTTTTCTTGTCATGAAATTAAATTACTTTACGCAGAATTAATTCGAAACTGTCAAAACCAAACTGGTTATAAATTTTAATATTCTACGACAGTCTAGAACCATATCTAAGTAAAACAAATATTACGAGACTACAACCAGGCTTTATTTGAAGTTAACTAAACAATCATAAGCACATTTTTATGCAGTATTCTATCGAAGAATTTTATTTGAGATAGAATAATGAGGTTCTTGGAATTGTCTTATAAGAACCCAAATTGTTTTCGAAATTAAACATATATAGGCAGGATTTATGTGAATTCGTGCATTTATTTGCGACTAAAAATCGTCTGCAAAAAAGAAATAACATTAATTGATGAAAATCAGATAAAATAAAGGATTCTGAACGAATGCAAGAGGCTACAGGCTTGGTATTTTCTATAAAATGTAAGTAAAGGTGTTTGGCAAATGCCAGAATAATTTTATCTCGCTATTTACTTGCTTATGAAGGAAATGTGACATATATTTAAAATGTTTAAATAATACATAAATATCGTAGTATCCTATAGTTTAAAAAATGGGGTATTGTTTTCTGACAGTTTCTGAGAAGTAGTTTATATTTGTAAGATTTTTATATCGCTTCTAGGGACAACTTGCTAGTTTATCACTAAATGGTTTTTTAAGCAGAAATGAAATTAATTAATTAAAAGCAATAAATACAAATCAATAGTTGATGTCTATTGAACGAGTTGAGAACGCATTTCTGTTAAATGCATTTTTAGAAAATATTCGCTTGTGAAGAGGAAAATTACAATATCTCGAATGAGGAATAAAAAAGTCATTTTACAATTACATCAGAAAGAAGCATTTATTAAT
>BGPR01040778.1:0-13845 GCA_013235015.1 Araneus ventricosus | reverse complement strand
AGTTTGAAATTTTCAGTTTAATACCGATTTTTACTTATATTCTGATATATATTTTTATTGTCTCACTTTGAGTCCTAGTAATACCCCTCAAGCTCTTTAAAATGACACCACAATCAACCTCCTAGCTAAACTCGTTTCCACGCTACACTTATTTATAATCTTACATAAAACTAATTCATAACAATCACGGGCATGCGCCTACACTGGTACGATGACGTCACAGGCAAAACAAATACTATGCGACAAACTCTTACAGATATGATCTATCCGTTGTGGGGTCAACCATTCTTTCCGCAATATTAGGCTCGTAATTATTAGCGATTCAAATCTGACGGTATTTTGTCACAAAAGAAAGTTCGACCAACTATCACTGTAACGAGAGGAAAGACGTTTTCTCATCAAAAGATATTTTTCCTTTTGAAATCAACAGCAAAGACGTATCCTTGTGCTCGGACATTTTTTCTACAACTTATTTATCATCATCTTTATTAACAACTTGTTTTTTTTAGTTAGGTTGGATACTAGCTGTAAATTGCGGCATGAATGATGCAAAAATCGTTCAAAACGCTCTACAGAACAAACAGTTAGACCTAAAGTTACCAAATTTAGCAGGTAGGTAATTCTTACTTAGCAGGTGCTCTTTAACAAAAGATTTTTCAAAATTTTAATTATATTTCGAATTAAAAATTAATCTAAATTTAAACGTTTTCCCTCGACAACTTCAGAGCATATTATTGGACAAAAAAACATTTTTATACCACTTTAAAATTTTTTAAAAAATAATTTTTTAATGATATCAACTTTATTTCCGTACAATTTTTTTTTTCAATTTCAATAAATTTAAAAAAATATTTTTAAGTATATTTTAGCTCAAGTTAGAGTTCTGCTACTGACATACATTCATATTTTTTGTTCAGTGAAGATTTTATTTTATTGGTCAGTGGTAAAAAAAAAAAAAAACTATACTTTTTGAAATTGATTGATTCTTGCTATAATAAAGATTGATGTATGAAAATAGTAAATAGTAAACAGTATTAATTTTGAAAAATTTCCTACATTTTTTTTTTTTTTTTTGCATTTGGAAAATTATTGATTATTAACACTGCAAAAGATATATTTGGCCATTTTGAGCCACACATATGGTTAAGCTTTTTTTTTTTTTGGAATAAAACAATTCTTGTTTCTAAATTTACGCAGCACATGAAATCGGTAAAAAAAAATTAATAATGTCTACAAAGAAGGAAAGTTTCCAGGAAAGAGGTAAAACAGAAATTTCAATCACTATCAAGGCTGCCAAATCACATTTATAAAAATGCTAACTTCTTAAAAATAAAGGGTCATATTTTGATTTCATGTTTGAAACATAAAATTTCAACTAAGTAAACCAATGCTTTAAAATGTAGAATATGAAATTAAACAAAGCAAAAGTTCTTCATGCAAAGAAATTCTGCTTTTCTATTTGCCAAACACAAGAAATAAGAACGGCATAGCTCAATGAGTATTTTAATAACAATAGTTGGTATTTTCATAAATCCATTTAATTATTTTATTACATTTCAACTTACTTTTCAATAAATTTAACAATACTGAAATGCGCTACAAACAGTATTTGAGCAATTATTTATGTTAAATAAAGAATTAATGAATAATTCTTAAGATTAGAACGAAGAACAAATTTCTAATAATGTGAGCAAATTCTGCCAAATGGCTCCTCTGATTATGATGTAAAATTCATCACTTTTAAATTGAATATATTTAGCTTTTTTGTGTAATCGAAGGCAGAAATTAATGGTTGGATTTTCACAATTCATCCCTTTTATAATGATGGAAAAGAATTGAATTTCATTTACTTTAATCGTATTCATATCCCAAACTTTCATGCATTGACACAGTTAGATAAGTTCAGATATTTCAGTCGAAATTATGTATTAGATCGTTTTTCATTTTTTAAACGCTTTTACTAAGTTCGAAATGTTTCATGTTTGGATGTATGTAAGGTTGGAATTTTGTGATCGATTTTTCACTCACTTCTTAATGCACTAGAGCTCTGAAATATTGTATATTTATTGGGTCTTGATGACAATGCAATATTTTAATAATTTTAGAGCTCTCAATTATCGATTTCTTTAAAAAAAATCGCAAAATTACGTTTGTACTCGGTAGGTTTCAGGGGCGCCATCTATAGTATTTTTCAAGAACTAGAGATCTTCATCGGTGCTAAAGTAATGCGAAGATCAAATATAAACGTTGCAAAAGGACTTGTCAATGGCTGAATTGGATACATCACGGATATCACATGCCCACTCTTCAGACGTGAACAAATGTACGATCAAGATGTCCCATCAGTAAAAGTGGACTTATGACATAAATTAAAGACTAGAAAATAAGAAATATAAAAAAAAACGTTTTTACCAATGTATTAAAAAAGAAAATAATAATTTTTTCTCAAACATCTGGAGGGCAAAACAAAAATCGTAAAATCGTGAGGCGCTGAAAACAATGGGAGAAAGATATAAAACCACAATGATTATCATAAGAAACGAAATGTTATTAAACATTCATCACATAAAATATATTATAAATGTGATCAGGGTTGCCATATTGGCCTTTTTAAGGCCAAATTATGGAAATTTGGCCTTTTTTCAAAGCCCTTGGCCTTAGGAATTTTCATTTGGCCTTAATTTCATTTTTGGCCTTTTTTGGCTTTATTTTCGTTAATGACTTTTAGAACAATTTTTAATTACTTATTCTATTGTTTTTTAATAAATTTTAGATATTAAACATTTCAAATGATATATAATGAGCTGTCAAACGAAATACCTCCTGAATAGAACAAGTGTGTTTTAAATTTCTTTCACTTAAATTTTAGTTTAATAATAGAACGTTGAACATATGCCTATCAAGCCGGATTCGTTTTCATGAAGGATAGCTGTTTTTCTAATAGGAAATGACGTTTTTCGATCAATTTGTCAAATTTGGCCTTATTTTTAAGAAGATTTGGCCTTATTTTGATATTTTGATCTGGCAACCCTGAATGTGATTACAATTCTAATTTACTTACAGCTTTTCTACCTGCGCCTCACGCTTTTCCGATTTTTGTTTTGATCTCCAGATTTTGAGAAAAAATTATTATTTTCTTTTTTAATGCATTGGTAAAAGCGTTTTTTAAAGTTTTTTATATTTTTTTATTCAGTTTGTTTACAGTACAGAAATACGAGACTTTAGTCCATTGAACTTCAGAATAGCTGGTTTTTGCTTTCCAAGAAAACGGGAAAATTTGATATAAAACAATAATTAATTTATAAATAAATATTTCTTTATTTTAAATGAGTATGACTTAATGCAAGGAATCTTGAAATTACATAATTTAATATTGTGCTGCCACGGAAATATTTTTCCAATCTGAAATTTTCTGTTATATTTTAGTTACAATAAATGCTTGTTTTAACATATAAAGGAGTTCCAAAAAAATATATCCTTTCGAACATGGAATTTTATCAAACACACTTTGTCAGCAAAATCTTTGTGCTAGTGTCAGGTTTCACTTCCGTATTAAAACCTAAAAAATGTGTTCTCATTTATCAGATATCAACCAGCGGGAGTGGTCTTCCCTAAACTTTCTTGTATACTCCTAACACATGTAGAGGAAAAGAATAAGCTAAAAGGCAGTAAAACGAACAAGAACTCTAATGCGGTGGAGAAAAAAAATAAGCGAAACACCATACCACGATTTCTTAAGGTCGTCCAACTCGGAAGTGGAATTAGAAGCCGCTGTGATTACCAAACAGGGCTGGGTGCAGATAAAGAAAACGAAATTTGCAATTTGAACTCCTTTTTTTCAACCGATTGATACGAAAATTAGACGCAAATCTACCATTAATTAAAGAAGGCCACATTCCAAATTTCATTTATCAAAGTAATTTTTAAATAAGTTATTGCGTTCAAAAGTATGCGATTATACAGACAGACAGACAGTCAACCCTTTGACGGATTTGACCCAAAATTTTATACGGACCTACATTCCTAATGATAAAACTGTGTACCAGATTTTATCCATCTAGCTATTCAAGTTTTTAATTTATCGTGTTCTCATGAACGTGGACAGACTTCCCGTGGACGGGTTTTGTCCAAAATTGGATAGAAACCTACAAATTATGTGTCAAGATCACATACCAAATTTCATCCCTGTAGCTCAAATAGTTTTCGAGTAATCGTGTTCACAGACAGACAGACATAATTTCAAAATTGTGTTTTTCGGACTCGGGGAGGTCTAAAACGTGGAGATTCGTCAAAATCTCGAGTTCGAATTTTTTTGACGATTACAATACTTTCTCTTTGAATACTTCGTATACGAGAAAGTAAAAAGTAGATAAATAAGTTACCAACAAAAAAACACCTGGAACGTTAGAAAATAAAGGTGGACTGAACGTCACAAAAATTATGAACAGCCTGAACTCGTAGGAAAACAATTTTAAGTTCAAAGCAGCAACAGCAGGTCATATTAATAAATCTGGAAGAATGAAAACACTTCTGCCCTCTATCGGCTGTCATTAGAAAAAAAAAATCGTCTTGATATTTCTTAACATTTTGCTAAGATTTCAAGCTTTCTTTTATTGAGTTTTGTTTGAAATAACAGGGTAGTGTTATTAATGACAACTTAAGACATATTTAAGCTGCTTTTTCTATCAATTTAAAACTAGATGGATAGAAAAGCACTTACGTTTGAAACCAATGATTAAATACTAAATTTGAGGTATAAATGCTCTTAATTTTCGTATCGTAATTTTAACCAGCATTTTATTTATTGATTTTTAGTTATTGATTGCAATTTTATTAAAAATTGCAATCAATAACTAAAACATAGGTAAATTTTTTTAAAAAAAATTTGGTAATTTTTCATAATATTTAAAATTATTAAGAGACATTTTTTTTAACATTTCATTTTATTAACAAATAACTAAGATTTTTCCAGATGTATATAAAATTTTTCTGAAAAGAAAAGGAAGGAAGCGCATTTAAAAACAAACAGTAGTGTTATTCTATAAATGGGAATAATAAAAAGAAATTTTTCATCCTTAAATTTTAAAGAAAAGAAGAAAAAATTAGCTGATCGTCCTTTTATACCGCATGTTATGAAAAACTAAGTTTGTGGTTTTGATGTCTCAGCTTTTTTTTTTCTTCATTCTTTTTGTTGTTGGTCTCTACTCCGCTTCTAGAATCTAAATTCATTTTGAGTAGTTCGAAAATTTTAATACATTTTCAAAATTAATTTCAAGCACTATTTGCAGCAATGCTTTTTAATGTTCTGATGAAATTCAAACAAATTCATTATTTCATGAAATCTTCAAATCACACGTTTTTTCCTCTGTTAAAATTTTTATAAACCAGTGGGAGTGGTCTCCTCTAAACTTTCTCGTATACTTCCCAAAAAGGTGTCATTTTCCCTCTAACTAGGGTTACCATACGTCCCGGATACTATTTGTCCCGTTTGCTTCCTAAATTCTGAGTCATTATAATTTTAAAATGATCTGCGTCCATTTTTATGATTATGTGTAAAAGGAAAATGATAACAATTTAAAAAAAAAAATGCGCAAGTTCTCAATTTTTACGCGCGCTGAGGTACGACAACTTTATTTAAAGTTTTTGAGAACGATTTCACCATACCTTCCATCTGGAGAATGTCAGAACGAAGTTTCGGGTTCAGGGGGTTACCATAATTTCCGAAGCGGGTCCGAAGCTACAATATCCTTCGTAGACCGCCAAAGTCAAAAGCCAACTATACTGACTTCAGTAAAATAAGCGAAACGCTCGCCAACACACAGTCGCAATGTGCATTTTGAACCAAATATGCAATTTGGACAACTTTTTTTCAACGGTTTGAAACAAAATTTGAGCACGATCTATAATTAATATTAGCAAACGTCATACCAATTTTTATTTATCTAAGCCAATGGGGTTAGGAGATATAATTTTTACAAGTATGCGATTATACAGACCGACAGACAGTCAACCCTTTGACGGATTTGGCCCAAAATTTTATACGGACCTACATTCATGATAAAACTGTGTACTAAATTTTATTCATCTAGCTATTCAAGTTTTTGAGTTATAGTGTTCACATGACAGCGGACAGATAGACTTCCCGTGGACGGATTTTGTCCAAAATTTGATAGAAACCTACAAATTATGTTTAAGACCACATACCAAATTTCATCCCCGTAGCTCTAATAGTTTTCGAGTAATCGTGTTCACAGACATAATTCCAAAATTGTGTTTTTCGGACTAAAGCGTGGAGATTCGTCAAAATCTCGAGTTCGAATTTTTTGAAGATTACAATACTTTCTCTTTGTATACTTCGTATACGAGAAAGTAAAAAATAGTTTACTTGTTTATAAACTCCAAATCTTAAGTTGTGAAATTTTGTTTCATATTATAGCATTTTTAATTTTTCCAGTGCTTCTTGTTGGTATCATAAGTATTTTGAATACCTGTCTTTCAGCTCGAACTCATTGAGTCCCCAGTGTCGCAATTGGTTAGCTCACGATACTTATAGGACAGGACTTGTGAGCTCGAACTCATTAAATGATAAGAGTTTTGATTCTGTCGATACATTTTGTTAATTTGATTACATTTTCTAAATATCTTATCGCACTACCTTCAAAGTAATATTTTTTTCAAGCATAGTAACTGGTATTTTCTTATAGATTTTGTAAATTTCTAACTTCACTAGCTCAGAACTCGTTTGCAGAATTAATTCAGGTATTTTTTTAAATGATTTTCATTGATTCGTAAAGTTCAACCGTTAAAAATTGAAGTAACAAATTGCATTTTATCTTTTACATTCTTCTTTACTTTTACATATTGTTTTCAATGAAATTTTATAGGTTTTTAAAGTATTTGCCGCTACAAATTAACTGCAGAAGTAAATGATGAAATTAAATTTTATAGTTTCTGAGCAATGTTTAGAAATGACTAAATGGGCGTTATTTTGTTCTATTACATAATTTAATGAACTTGCAAAAATTTTTACTACTTTTCCATTAGCCCATCATCAATCAAACTCGCTATGTTTGCTTATTTCCGTTCTAGACGGTTTAAGCTTCGTATACTTGGAGTACATGAATCTTAGGAACTTGAAATTCGACGAGTAGAAGGTGATCATCAAGAAAGAATTGAAAAAATTCATTCTCTTTGCACGAAATACCAAGCAATTATTTTTTCCGTAGAGTGATTAGAACGAATGCTTAAATACACTTTGAAGATTCCTCTCGATATTCTTCAATTCCATCTGAATTCCAAATTCAAACTGCGGCATTTCCCACTTAAGGTTAGCGTTGCCATGACTATTAATAAAGCCGAGTTAAAAAGTGGCTGATGTGGATCTGAAGACTGTCTGTTTCTCTTATGGTCAATTATATGTTGCCTGCCTTCAAAATAAGCTCCTCTGACCTTTTTTACCGTATTGCATATCGCGGATTAAGCTACGAAGAGCGATGCTAATTGATTATTACTCGTAAAAAGTATTTTCAAAAACGTTACTGATAAAATAATCTGTACTTTGCAAAATATTACATTTTCCCTGCTGAATAGAATCTGCGATGAAACTGGAAATCTAAGCCGGTCCCAAGGATTAATGCAGTCTTAGTACAAATTTTCTTCGGTTTGTCTCTTCCAGAATTGCATGTCAATACTACCACACAGAGAGATTTTGGTCTGATCGCTTCAAATAAAACTCTCCCATGATTATTCTACCCAATAAACACGGGTTTTAAAAACTTTAAACTTATCAACCGTTGTTTGAAAAATAAAAATGACATTTTCCTTGGAATTTTAACATTTAGTAAGAATTCCTAAAGACTTCCAAATAGCATCGCATTGCGCCATTTCATCTTGTATAGAGAAATAACTTTTTTTTTCCTATCTCCAATACACAGTCTTCAATTCTTCTAACATCACTTGCTGTGTAGCACTTTTTCATACCTTTTCCACACTGATTTTGTGGTGTTCAATCCACTGATACTTCTTTAAAAAATTATCAATGACTCCTTTGATTCCACGCCCATTCACCCACTGGTTTAGAGAGTTTAATTGACCGGCTGGACATGCACTGGAGAACAGTGGCGGACTGGGTCTGAAAATAGTGGTTGGGAGGAGTCAGTGAGGGCCCACACATATCTACAATCATAACATTATTAATATATATATATAATATATATGTAATAATCTCACTTAATTTTACTTTAAATTCTAATATTATATATTTTAAAATCTTAGTACAATATTAATGTATTCTAAAGTCACTTTTCTTATACTCCAGTTTCGTTTTATTTCCCGCGCTAGGGGTATGTTAAATCTCGCGTTTTGGCATATTTATTACTAAAAGAATATTTTAATCGCTTCCACGCGCCAGCTTAAATCGCGAAATCAGCAACTTGTTGGCGCCATACTTTTTCCTAAAACACTTACGTAATTTACTAAAAATAGCTAATATTCCCTTCACTTTGATGAAGTGTCTATATGTTAATTAATCCCTTATCTAAGAGAATGAAGGGATTTTCCGTTCTCTTTTGACTTGAATCTAGCATACGAGATGTGCGCATATTCCGCCACTCTCCCATAATAAATAAAAACAGTTAATAACTCGGCTTGTTCCTTATTTGACGACTACAACAACGGAATCATTTTATGTATATATTTTATTATATATAAATATTATTTAAAATCAACAATCTATTCCTAATCTAAAGATATGTTAAAGATATTATTAATTAATTTAAGTATTATACATAATCACCGGAAGTAACAAATATAAATTCAAATTTATGATTGAATGTTAAAAAATTCTTGAAATAACTATATGGTTCCAAAATTACAGCGTGCTACACATCCACAAAATGTTTTTAAGCAAACTTAAAATAAAATGCAAACTATCTACCAATTTTAATGTTTTTAAAGAACACCTGTTACTGTTAAAGACTGACAACTGAAAAGTACAGAAATCCACTAGATTAAGAGCAAGTCAACAAGCGTTTCAGTTCGCTAGAATAATGGTTTCAGTAGTTTGATTATAAAAAATACAAAATTCTAATTTACAATTGATTTCAGACAAAGCGGTTAATAATTTTAAAACATTTTCTATTAATCAATCTCAATATTCTTTATTTATAGAATGGGACATTTTTTAAATTATAAAACAACAGGATGTAAAACTTCAAATAGGTTATTAGAAAAGATTACGAAGAGGAAAGGTTTCAGAAACTACCTTTCCTTTTTTTACTGCTAATTCCTTCAAAATATCTCTAGCTATATTTATAATTGCCGTATAAGTATAAGTTATAAAGTTTTAATAAACATAATTAAAAACATTATTTATTTAAGTTTAAGGTTAATTTATTCTACTAAAATTAGCTTTTCTTCAGTAAGCAAACTACTCATAATTTCTATATAATACTCATCTTAAAAGACTTAATGGTACAGTAGAAAGAAATATGCAATGGTATCAAATGCATGTTTAATAAAAATAAATAATGATCAGATTTAAATCAACATTTTCATCATTATTTTAATGATTGTGTAGAAAAGAGTTAAATCGTTTTATTTCAGACAATCAAAATTACTATAAGAGACAACAGTCTTCTCGGTGTTTAAAAAAAAATGCTTGGAAATTCAACTCACAAACTTAATTCCCATTAATTATTATTGTGTACACGACATTCAAATGGAAGTATATACTCTTATTTCGCATCTGAACATTTGAAAAATCTTATTTTATTTTATCGTGAACATCCGCTAGTAATTTATATTTGCAAAACTTTCTTAGAAATATTAAAACAAATCATGTTTCTGTAATGCAACAAAAACATGTTTTTAATAATTTGTTAAAAACAATAATTAATTGATTTTAATTTTAATAAATTCGATTATATTCTTTGTAACACGCTGGTGCGGGGCCCTATTTGGAGCAATCGGTCCAATCGGCTTAAGGCCGGCCCCGACTTTCAACTTAACAAAAATTAAATAAGTTGGCGAATTTAAAGTTTGTTGGTATAATCAAATTAAGACAATTAATAAGATAGACGAGTCGGTTGGTAGTCAAATGTGATTAGTGTTTAATATTACAAAAGCAATGTAAAAATAAAGAAATGATAATTTTAGCTTACCTCTCAAAAAAATTTTTTCTTTCTTTTTCAACATACGCTACGTATGTCCTTACTTTCTTCCTACTAAAAGCAGAAATAACACTTTTATCACCAATTATTTTCCATGAAAGACAGACCAATAAGACCCTTTTACTCTTCTAAACGCAAACGCATAAAGAAAAGCGTGAGTCATAAATGTCATTTGGTGTCTTGTGATTAGGGTGGGCACAATTTCTCCCACCCGCCCTAATCACAGTTTTAGGTAAGAAAACCTTTTCCTACAGGCGAGTTCCCTTGCTTGTGAGATTTATGACAGTAAAATGAAACTACAAAAAAAAGAAATAAAAAACCACCTTATAGCCATCTCTCACAAGAACCGCAGTCTATCTGCACAAAGGGAGGCAATTCTTTCCGTCTCTCCGGGGGCTTCCGAAACCAGCAAAATATCTTAATGAGTTTTGCGACTCGAATTTTCACAGAAGAGATAACCTGTTTCAATGCCCCGAAGGTTTGCTGATGAAACATCTGTAAATGATCGGAAGTTCAAAGGAAGTGGACAGAACGCCGTTCCTACCAGGGCCCTGGTTCCTACGGGCGGATATTCGACCACCCGCTGTTTGACTGGTCGAATTACGACGGCAGTAAATCCCTAAAAACGGGTGTCGAACTCCAAAACATGGACCTTGGGGGAAAGGGCTATTTTGTTTATGTGTTTGAGAGAAGGAGTTCTTCTTTGCTTCTCTGCCACACTTTCTGGGGGGCCCAAATTGTCTTCTGTTTAAGGGGCCCACTTGCCATCGGGCAAGCTGGCAACCTAGCCAGTCCGCCACTGCTGGAGAAGGTCCAGAAGCACCTACCCCCGAACCAAAAGAAACAACATTTATTAAATCAAACTAAAATTATACAAAATTACATTCTTCCACAAACAGGAGGGAATACATAACAACATACAAACTTTTAGCGAGAAAAAAAAATCTTGCCTCTTTTGGTTGAAGTTTTCGCTAATTTTTGTTCTCCTTACTTCACAGTTGTAAACTTACACTATTTAACTTATTAGTACTGTTTGACATTGCTTTCTAGATGGCCAGGTAACTCTTTGCGCCGTTTCCTTACTGTCATCACCTTCTTATAAGATCGCTAAATAAAAATACCACATAATATACTGATAAATCCCTCACTCTCAGCTTCAATAGGTGAAATATGTCAAAACAAGATGACGCGATATTGGCTCTTTAAACTAATGTTCATTGGTCACATTAGGATGAAAGAAAATACTTTAAATCAGCCTAGGCAAGTTATTTTTCCATTTTTGAATATTCGCCTATAAGTTTTGATATCATACGGATAATTGAACAAACTTTACAGCTTTCCATTTTTGAATGAATTATCTTCCTAGTGATGAATAAGTTTTCATTTTTACCTCTGAAACAAATGGACTCATGAGTTATCTAACCTCGAAAATATTCCCAAAATGTTTCTAAAATTTTAATCATAGTGTAGTTCAAAGAATCCCCCCCCCCATTTTTTTTGTACGTGAAAAATAACTTACATTATTACTTCGATAATCTGTTTTCACAGATTGTAATTGCTTGAGGTATTAACATTTATCCGAATTCTAAACACACAAAATTATGAAATACTTCAAAATTATGAAATACTTCTTATCTATTTATGTCATACGAAGCATTTATTCATTGTAAAGATTCTCAAATCTTGACAAAAGTAAGAGCATGCTTTAATCTATACGTCTGAATTGGTAGCAATGTTCGAAAGAGCATCCGTGTGAAGTGCAACGATTTATTAACAAAATTTCAGACTTGCAAATTTTGTGATCTTTAAAGACACCCCTTTGATTCTACACTGCGCATTCACGTTTCTTTCCTCTAACTAAAAAATTGCATAGTATATTTTTAAGACAGAAACTGTGTATTGAAATACATATTGTATGTTAGCTACACATTTGTCTCGTGTTAAGGTGTGAATTTATTCATAAATTATTTACAGAGTGTGAACAAAATTAGTATAAAAAAACTTTAAACATAACATACTTCTCAATTTATGAGGTTCGTTTTCATAAATTAGTTTTAGTCATATTAATGTCCCGTTTTGAAGCAATTCAAGGGCTATTTTGTGACGGACCTCGTCATTTCGAACCGCGGTCAGATGAGGAGGGCACCACACCAACGTGCGGGCGTTCGACTCGCGTCAGTAATGTGCACCATGTCCACAAACTCGGCGGGTCTTCAGTGGAATCGGGTTTCGAACCTTGAGCCCGCCTTCCAGCTCCGAAGCCGTCTTTATTATAAGTGAATTTAAAGACATTCATTTAGCTTGAAAAATACATTTTCAAAAAGTTTCATAATAATAATTGTTTCGTTCAAAAGACAAGCCAATACACTTTCTTTTCAAAAATTTTAATGTTAGATAAAGGATACATTTAAATGCGAATAACAGTAATACTTTAAAGAAAAAAAGATATGGTCATGCATATGGAATAGTATTTATACCAAAATTCTCAATGTTTTCAAGCGACTATTTAGGCAAATCGAAGTAAAATATTGCTGTTTGATTTGTAAAAGGAATAATGCCATTTCCTCTTTCGGTAATCCGGCAATATGTTCCAGTATTGAGAAGCTGGAACAACAACGATTTTACGACGAAATATGGTACCATATTTTCACTCACTCCGTTTAAATTTATGATTCCTCTGAAAACATTTTACACTTACACAGAAGAAGAAATTATTCTAGAGGATACCACTGTAATACTTCAGTATCTTTCAACTTCTCTAAGAATTTACTGTTCAGCCTTTCGGTTTGTTCTGCGGAAAAATGGTTTTTCCAATCCCCTACGATGCCCTTCCGGACGAATTGCAATTCCGGAAGATCGTCCGGATATTTCAAGGAAGCAGTGAATTCAGCCATGTATTTTAGACCTTCATACATAGGTTCAGAACTGCTTTCTTCACATCTAACATCGTAGACTTCAGATATCTTTTTCTTCATATAATCAAATCCACTGTAATGTATAATGTTGTTGAGAACCGCATTGTCTTTTTCGATAGCTTCGATGTATTCCTGGCCAAAGAATTTCGAAAGCTTTAAGATTACGGCTTTGATATCTTTTTTCATATCTTCGTACGTGGTGTAAAGCACATTTCGGTCATTTCGATGCGGATACCATTCTAAGAGGTGGTCAAAGTAATCATTGTATTCCAGTTCACCCGCCATGAAGAGTTCGAAAAAGTCGTCAAACTCTCCATCCCAGAATCCAAAACCTGGCTGATTTCTAGCATGGTGGTAAAAAGAGACGCAACAATCCTTGGGGTTTCGGGCAACAAAAATATATTTAGCTTCTGGAGAAAATGGCATGTGAGAATAGGGCAAGTGAGTTTTGAAAGCTCCTGGTCTTGGCATGCCGTCGATCCCTTCCTTCCCTAGCATATCTATGAAGGGTGAATATTTTATGAATTCATATGGGTCTTTTATCTCTTTTCCTTTACGAAAAATGTACATAGCAACGTTCTGCATCCATGTAGTACCACATTTAGGATAAGTACAGATGAAGACATCGTCAGGTTCAGGTTTATATTCCAACGCTTCTTTGAAGCATTTTGGAGAGAACATCTCAGGATAAAGTATTCCGTTCATTTTCACATACCTTGGTCTTTTCGTAACTTTCGCCATGTTAAAAGTTTAGGGGAGAA
>BGPR01040777.1:0-13845 GCA_013235015.1 Araneus ventricosus | reverse complement strand
ACAGACTCACTATCGCGGAGAAAACCACAATTCAGCCAATGAGGAGCAAGGATGCAATCTTCCGTTGCGCGGTGGGTTTTTTTTTTTGCATTTTATTTTTCAGAGGCTTCGACCTCAGAGATTCTTAAAAGTTCAATCTAGAAAAGAAAATGGTTATTGCTAGGATGGAATGTAAAATCCACGCAGTGGAAGACTGTGTAGATGATTTTCAGTGTTGCTAAGATTTAACTCTTGAAAAAATTAAATTTTGTGCAGGTCAGTGGATTTTGACCGATGAAAAAGAAACAAAAGTAGAGCCACAACTAAAAGCTTTTTTCATTGAAAATAATTCCTAACAAAGTCTATAATCAGTGGTGTAAAATACCTGGGTATTAATTTTTAATGGTAAATACTTACCTGGGTATTTATTTTTAATGGTAAATACTTACCTGGGTATTTATTTTTCAATTCACTTTACTCATATAAAATAAATATAATGGTTTGAAAATAGATACCCAGATAAATAATATAATTTAATTTTAAATAAAGAATTCAATCAATAAAAATTAAACTAATTAAGTTTTATAAAAACTAAAATATTTAATCAGAAAAATCAAATGCATTACTACATCATGCTTCTAACATAAAATACATGATTTAAATGAAAATACCCTTTTTAATTACAATGAATAATTTTGTATTTGCTGCTTATTAAAAAAAGTTATTTTAGCTTTAAAAAAACCCTTTCTTAAACTAATTTTTAAAAAGGGAATTGTATTTGGTTTTAAAATTATAAAGAGCTGATAATGGAAAACTAAACTGAAGGATACAATTATTAATAATTCTTTTTGGATTAATCAGTCAAAGAACCAGACAATTTCTGATGAAAAGATACCAAATGTTTCAGTTCTAATAGTTTTAAAAATTATAGTGAATGTGTTGAATAATAGTTATTCCTGAAACTTTTATATTATTTGAAGATGTGCCAGGCATTTTACTGCTAGGCGGGGTTCATCTGAATCATCACCTTCAGTTCTTAAATGTTCTTGAAACTGAAAGTTTGATGTAGTTTTCATAGTTTGAATTTGTATAAACTATATTAATTTCCTATTGCATCCCTTTTTTAACCCAACAGGATATTTGAAACATTTTTTTACGTGTTTTTCCAATTTGGTTACATTGTCATTTGTACTCAACATCACAGTACACTTTTATCTTTTTTAACATTAAAAAGTTCCAAGCAAGTGCTTTTTTTTCTTTCCAACTTAAAATTTTCCATATTATTAATACATGTAAAGAGAGTAAATCACTCCTCATTAAATCAAAACAAGACTGACTGACTTGTAGCATGGAATTCTGAGAAATTATTAATCAGAAATTTCACGAGCCCTCTCTGTATAACATAAACAGTTTTCAAAATTATTATTTCATTTTAAGTGTCATTCCTTTAAATCAAAAAAGATAAATTATCCTCTGATCCTGTTTAAGTTCTGGAATATTTTATTCTGAATCCTGATAGCAATTAAAAAAAAATGGTCAGAACTTTAATTTAAAAATATTATACCTTATGTATTATATATATATATATATATATTATGTTTCATTTTGAATCCTCATTCACAAATACTTTTTTTTTGCAAAATACATTTTTGATTATTTATAAATTTTATGTTTCATTTTGAAGCATGCTTCACAAATACATTTTTCCCCTCAAAATAGCCAGTTTTTAGATGCTTTAATTTTTAATCACCATTCGTAAATACTTTAATTGTTAAAAAAACAATCAGTTTTTGTGTATTTATAAATTTAAATCCCTATTCGTAAATACTTCTTTTTTCAAAATACCCAGTTTATGGGTATTCATAAATTTTAAGTTTCATTTTGAATCTTAAAATCTTGCTTATCAGATACCAATCTTCCTCCAAATCAAAATTTTCTTCAAAAACATGTTTAATCATTATTAAGCAAATTACCAGGCTGGAATAAACAGGAGTTTATTATTGCACTATGTCCTTCACATTATGGATAGAAGATTTCAGAGGGTATATTGGAGGTAGATTATTATCATGTGTCTCAAGAGCCAGTTCCTCCAGCATTAATAATGTTCACTGCAAATGGAAAAAACAATAGATGCTCTATTGGAAGTTGTTTTTGTCATTCTTCCAAACTGCACCTCAGTGAATTGTACAAAATGTGTTTATTTACTTGATAATGCTGATTAAAATACCAATAGCTTATATAATTATTTATTGTACTATTTGTATAAAGAACATTATTCATTCATAAATAAAATAATGGACACAAACATTTCATAATATTTGTATAGTTTTGAAAATAATTTTTTGAAAAGCAAATATACGAAACTGCCAATTGCATACATAGAATTTTTAAAACATCTAGGAGATATCTGCAGAAGAATATTTAAAATGCTAGTTCATTTTTATAAGTAGCTACATCTATGCAAGAAGCTTCAAATATATATATATATATATATATACATTTGAAGCTTCTTAATGACTTTTTAGTATAGGATTTAATTCTTGATATGTTTTGTTTACTTTATTTCTGTATGATTATATACTAGTTATATTTGGATTTATATTATATATATGAAAATGTTTTGAATACTTACTCAGAAACCCATCATTATATATAAAAGAATAATAATATTCTTTTGCTAATACTTTACAACAGTATTATATAGATATTTTTATAGTAAACTAATGTTATTTGAAAATGACTGTAATTTTATTTATGAATGAATACTTCTAAGTAAAATTTAGAAATAATTTTTGATATTATATAATGTTAGGAAAATATCAATTATGGTTATTATGTATAAATGTTGATTCTAAACAAGCTGGTCTTCATTCAGGTAATTCAACAAGCATATTGAAGTTTCTAAATCTTCTTATTAGTATTCTGACAGTTTAAAAATCACTATTTTATAAATAGTGAAAACCTTGAGAAGTTTAGTAATCAATCAAATATCTATGAAATCCTTAATATCCACATTTCAGTTTAATGTTTCTTTAAAAGTAATTAACACGAACAAATATTATTGTTTGTTTTAACTCAACAAAAATGCTGTTTATTCAATTCAGACACAAATAAATATACAATAAAAAACTATATAAATTATGAATACTTGGCAAGGACTAACACTGTTGATTATTTTTGTTGCAGAAATATGTAAGAAACTATGTATGGATGTACTAAAAGGTTAGAACAAAATTTTATTGAATACCATTTAACGTGGTCGTCTAAAAGTTTTTTACGTCGACTTCCAACACTAGATGTCGCTGATCGCAACTCGGCGAAAGCGATTTGTCTACGTATCTTGTTACCCTGCATTGCCTTTTCAGCATTGAAAAAACGTTGTGCGCATGCGCTCTAACTGAATCTTGGAAAATTTCCTCTGTACATAACGTTGACGATATCATCAGAGCGCAGGCGTATTACTATGTAGTTGTAATCGTATATGAGTAATCTCGTTTACGCGTGAATAAGCAAAGAGGGGTGGGTGAATGAATAAGCTCCTCTTACAAACCGTTAAACGTGTTTCCTTATCGCAAACAAAATGATAGTAGGATGCTTTACGACAGGTTCGGCTACTTTTTTCCGTAAAAAGCCATTTTTAGAATTATATTTATCAAAATAAAAATTTGAAACCGGAAGTCTGCAACTCGAACTGTGAAATATGCATTTTGAAAATTGAGTCTAAAATAATTTATTTTTTGCTAAATTTTATTTAATTTTCCCTTTTTTAAATTAACAAAATACACTGCAATTCAATTATCTATTTTGAATTTTACAATAGCCGTAATTATAATCATAAGATATAATTATTAAAGTAAAAATAAGTGATTTAAAACATTTTTACATATAAATTATCATTTTTCTTTCGTCAGGCAGTATGCTTGGACTTCAAATATTTTATATGCTTAATTTGTATGAACAATAAAATTAAAATATATACTTAACAAAAAAGAACAATATCAAGTTTCTAATGAGATTTTGTTGCTGAATTGAAGTTTTCATGACACCATGTGAAGATTTTTTTATCGTAGTTAAATTTAATTTTTTATACGTATATTATTTACTAACATAAAAAGAGTCGCAATTATGCCTTGAAAGAACCATGCTTTACAGAAAATACTTTAAAAAGAATTGGAAGTTCAAATCAATCCACATGTTGCCGGAATATAGAATGCAGAAAACTGGAAGGCATGCACGTTTCCTAGGCATTCTATTGAAACCCAAATGACAAAGCGGCAAAGTATGAAAGAAATCGTCCATTCAATTTTATAAGAAATAAAATTAAGTGCAAATCAAAATAAAATTATTTCCTTCCTTGATGTAACATGTAGGTTCACATTTTATTTTGTTTTCTTTACTAAAAAAGACAAAAACTTCAATATGTGTAACTTTCAATTTACTTTACGTATTTTGAATAAAGGATTTTTTACGGCATTTTTATTTTTTCAAAATAACATTTGCATTTTTGAGGAATGCACGTCTTGTAAATAATAGAGCCTTATGATCTTTTTCATACTTTGCCTAAATAGCATTTGTCATTCTATAGAATGGCTAGGTATTATATACAATGCCTATGGAAAGTATATAATAATTATCATATTTCATTCTTCGCCTAAAACTGACCGGCATTCTATAGAATGCCGGCGTTTCATACATTGTCAGTAAAACCTATAAGAAATAGAAGTGTCGTTTTCATCCTGGATTAGCATTCATAATATATATTAAGAAACCCAATTCCACTGAAGATCCGTCGTGTATGGGGCCTGTTGCACGCTAAATCGTACGTAGTGGTCAAATATCCTCCTGTTAATATGGAGAATTTAAAAAATTGCATTTGTGATAATTTTAGTATGATTGTAATCGTTCTTTAAGTTCTATCAAATGTTTATTTGCATGGAGAAGAATTTTGTGTTTCTGTCGCTGTGTTTATTTGTAAGCACAATTCTTATTTCGATGACAAATATTTACTTTCTTTTTCTTTTGAGTTTAGTACCCAAGGGTAAAGTTATCGTTTGACACTTTCAATAAATAGCACGTTTTTTTCTTTCATTATTGTATCGCAACTTTGAAAAAGGGATGTGATTATTAGTTTCAATCAAGAAAATAATTTATATAAGTAGCCACAAATGCTAGAATAACTATCAAAAATAATCTTCTATACATTATATTTAATCAAATCTTTACATCTTATTTCAATCAATAAATTTATTATTGATGATAATTACAAGTGTATAGACAGCGAGATAGACGGAGTTAACTAACGTATATAATCAGTGGCGGACTGGGTCTGAAAATAGTGGTTGCCAGGTGTCAGTGAGGGCCCACACATATCTATAATCGTAAAATTAATTACATTAATAAATTATATGTATTTAAATTTTTATATTTAATTATATTAATTTAAATCTATAATATTTAATAATTATATATTTAATTTATTTTTTTATTATATATTTCATTTTTCCGCGTTTTTAAAATAAATCCCTTTTAACACCCTTTAGTTTTCTATGTTTAAAATAACGAAACTATGTTTAAAGTTATTTGATTTTAAATTCCGTAAGTTAAATATTATATAAGAAACACGGACCTTGGGTACAGGGCTATTTTATTTATTTGCTTTAGAGAAAGAATTCTTTTTTCTCTCCCATATTTCCTGGGGGCCCAAATTGTCTTCTGTTTAAGGGGGCCCAAATTGTCTTCTGTTTAAGGGGCCCACTTGCCATCAGGCAAGCTGGCAACCTCGCCAGTCCACCACTGTATATAATAAGAGCGCTACAAAAGAAATCTGGTTAATCGCAGTGCAGCAGCAGAAACGAAAGAATCCCCTTCTCTACACCAAAAAAAAAAAAAAAAAAACACTGCAATAAAACTTCCACCCGTAGGGGAACCGTTTAGCTTACTTTCGACCTTGGAAAGAAAAATGCAATTACGCGGCAGCAGGGAGGGAGGGGCTCTTCACGTTCTAAAGAGACCCAATCGTTGTATTCAAAGGTTTTCCGCATAGGGTTGCCGAATTACTATACACACAGGACAAAATATCGGTTTTCAAAAAAATTAGACGTTTTTTCATTAAAAAGAATCTTTAACCGTTGAGAAACTATTATTAAAACTCTTCATGCATATTTATTTTCTTCAAAAATGAACAAAATTAGCTTTTATTACTATGAAAGAGTCCAAGAGCATATCTGACCAGCACTTTGGGCGCCATCTATCTTCACCGTTACGTACTAAAAGAAATTAACGAAATTTAATGAATATTTTGGGTTTTTTGATTTTTTAAAAATATTAAGAGCATTTTGAGAATTTTGGAGTTTCACACATTACTTATAGTGATATGTCGGACCATTTTGACAAAATTTTAGACTTCAACAATACATATTAGCGGTACTGATATGATTTTGGTGATTTATAAGCTTTAGACGACCACCTTAAGTGAATAAAATAAAGCAACTTTCAGTAAATAAAGCTTACTTCAACTTTGTATAAATGTGATAGGAAATAGTTTAAAAGTGACATTTGAATTTGAGTGAAAGGAAAGTTTAACTTCCAAACAGTGACGAAGGCTTTATTGTCGACAGTTTATGGGCATTTTCCTTCATTTAAATTATAAGAATTAGGTTTTGTTAGATGCTAATCAACAATCAGCAGAAAATAAACAAAGCATATTCTGCGTACCAGTTGCCGCTTTCCGATCGGTCGGAAGAACCGCACAATTCGGCTGCAGTTGAAATATATTTTGATGTTTTATAATTTAAATTGCATCTGTTCGGTGTAGAACATTGCATTTTTAATAAATATTTAATGTTTTCTGTCTTTTCATTGAATGCTCAAGTTTCCCCGCTACTTAATAATAATTTTGCATTTTCTAGCTTAGTTAGCTGTCCATGTCCTGCGGCCTAATAGCTAAGACAAAAATCGAATTCCAAACTAAGCGCGCTCCTATGACATCATTAAGAAGCAAGCAAAGTCACGTAACGCTGAGAGCCAATGAAAAGCGACCTCAATCCAAACCATAGTAGGATCCGTAAATATGCGCGGGGCACATAAAGAAGCAACTATTCGATTTGCATAATCGCTGTAATTTGCTCTCAAACGAGTAATCGCTGTAAATCTCCGTTACTGTGATTGAGCTGTTTAAAGACCGGAAATTGCGAACTGTGACTTCGAAGGATGACTTCAGTTTCCCAGTAGCACAAAGATATTGAACAATATTCGCAATATTGTATAATATTGTACAATATCATATAATATTATATAATATTGAACGATATTATACAATATTGTGCAACATGTTGTGCTACTTGGGTTATTGATTACTATTGTAACAAAGTGCCCCTCCCCAACAAACACGTTCCAAACACACATCCCCAACCTACGTTTCAACCAAAATCCCTTTCTACAAACATCGAAAAAAATTTTCTGGCGCCATCTGTTGACAGTATAAAGAACTAAACATTAAAACTATAAAGAAAGTATATTGAGAAAGAAATAATATTTTTTTATTAAAATTTTTTAGAACATTTTACTTATATTTAATAAGGCTCTTTGAAAATTAAAAGTGTGATTAAAATAACAGTTATTTGGAATAGATATTTAAAAATAGCAATAAAAAATATTTGTTACTCAAAAAATTGTGGATTATACATCCCTACTGTAATCTGTGATCTCGTATGATGAGTTGAACTATTATCGGTATTAAATTAATTATAGTAGTATTCTTCAGAATTATGCATACACTCTACAACTTCAGGAGTGCTGATGTACAAGTTACAGAAAATTTTTCTTTTTCAATCTAACGCAGATTCAGTAATTGCCTCAGACAGGTCTATTCTGGTACCCCCGGCTGGGTTGAGACACGTCACTTTTTCCGCACGTTAACAACGGGAAAAGTGACGTCTCCCAACCCAACCTGGGGTACCAGAATAGACCCCTAAGTCTATGGGTTCTGAGTGATATCTCTACTGATTCATCTAAATATTTAGCTAATACATTTTGAATTTTCTAGATCTGTGAACGAGTGTCCTGTTTTGTTTATTTATTTTAAATGCAGTGATTACGTAATTCCGGTGTAATGCTAAGCCAATGAAATCTTCAAAGCGGAAGTCCAAAAGCCATGCAAATAAATTCAAGGTTGGTAATAAAATTAAACAAATAAAAAAACTCGTCCTTAGAATTATTATAACATGATATGAACTTTGATTAAGTAATGGTAGTTCATAGTTGAAAAATATTTAAAATCAAAAATATATTTTGATTTCGACGAAACTGATCATAGATGGGCGAGTTTTCTGTTTTGTTTATCACATTAAAAACCATAACTTCATTTGCATAACTTTTAGACATCCGCTTTGAAGATTCCATTGAGTTAGCATTACGACCGGAATTACGTAGTACGGTATTTTAATGCAATAAACAAAACAGAAAACTCGTCCATTATTATAGAATTTAAAGTTTTTGTTTTTTGTTCTGTCTATTAGAGCAAGATTTTTCTCTCTATTTAAATTGAAGGGATATTAATTTTTATGTTATTTTTAACACTCCTGTTTTAACATATGCAACACTCCTTTTTTTTTGTTAATTACAGTTGCGAGGTTTTTTATCTTCACTGAATCAGAACGGCAATAGTGTAGTCCATCTTTTGATGGCAATTTTCCTTTCTTTTTTGATTAATAGCTTTTGTAGCTGAAAATCACATAAAACTCCTTTAATCAATCAATCAAACAATATATTTGCGAGGCTATGCGATTCGTCGATTGCGATTAGTTCCGAATCTAAATTTCTGTTGTGTTTACATTTTCAACTAGTCGGTAATGCATGCGTTAATTAATGTTTTCAAAATATTTCTGTGTTTCTTTTTTTTAAAAAAAAACAAATTTGAACATATTTCTGGTATTTTGTTAGGTGAAACAAAATGCAAACTTAGAATTTCTAGTCATTTGTAAATTTTCTTTTTTTAATAGTTTGTATGCCCATTCCTGATCTAACGGAACATTGAAACGCATGCTACCCGTATGATAACGGAGTCGTTACTTCAGTAAATGTAGTCTATGAAAAGAAGTCATTCTGTCGGAAATTTTAAAAGAACTTTGAAAGTTTGAAAGGCCTACTGCAGTTAGTTTTTGAATTATTCACTAATGGAAAAAGTAATAGTTGAGAGAATTGATTCGGGGAGCGATTCTTCTTCTAAAAGAGACAAGAAATACTCCTGTGAAATATGTGATCGATCTTTCAGTCGCCTACATAGGTTGCAATCTCACATAAAGTCCCATAAAAAAATTAAGATAATGAAGAATAACAAAGTATCAGCAACGACTGATGAGTTAAAAACAGTTCATCCAGTCACGATTGAAGAACCTGTTTACGACAATTCAAATCCAGTCAGCGAAGATGAAAAGTCTGAGCACCATTCCAGGAAAAGTCCTTGTGTTTGTGATGTGTGTGACAAGAGTTTCAGCAGCAGGTGCTTCTTAGCGCGGCATTATCTCATCCACACAAAAGAAAAGCCACATGTTTGTGAATATTGTGGTAAAGGATTTGCACAGAAGGGTAATCTGAATGTGCATTATCAAACCCATACGGATTTAAAAGAGTATGGTTGTTATGTGTGTGGTAAAGAGTTTGCTCAAATGGGTGCGCTGAAAGTTCATCTTCTTATTCATTCACAAGTCATGCCTTATGTGTGCTCAGTGTGCAGCAAGGGCTTCACTAATAAGTGCTTCCTGGAGAGGCATAACCGTATTCACACCGGTGAAAAGCCACATGTGTGCACTATTTGTAATAAAGGATTTGCTCAATTAGGAAATCTTAATGTTCATTATCAGATTCATTCAAAAGATAAAGCATATGAGTGTAAGTTATGCAGTAAAAGTTTTTCTCGAGAAAGTTATCTGGAAAAACATTATAATACTCACTTAAAAGGACAATCGGTTGATATTTCCTGAAAGTTTTCCCCCTAGATTTTTCATTAACTTCTTATCGAATTACTTGTGGTAGTATCACGAATACAGATTCATTTGTTGTAGTACAATCTTGAAAATCCACTTTTTTAAAATTGTGTTATGTGCATAGAACATAATATTTTTTTCTAAATAAAAATAGAGAATGAATCGTAACATTACTCAAAAGTAACAGCATTAATTATAATTCCAACGGCTTTGATGGTATTTTGTAATTTCTGTTTTGCATTAGGTGAATCAGAAGAAAATATATCACCAAAAAAAATCCACTGATTCTTTTTTATTTTCATAATGAATTCTTATAATGAAAATTTTAAATTGTCATTTGATAGACTTGGATTTCTTGGGCTATATGTCAGACTGTAATTAGAGAGCATTGAGTTTTGTATATGGAATATCCCAATCATTTGTTATTCATTGATATCTGAATAAAAATGTAGACTGGATTCAGTGTTCTTTGAAAATGATTATATTTCTGATAATGGTTAGACAGTATTTAGGATGTTTTTCAGTATCTAAACAAGTAATTGAACTATATCAATCCTCATATATAAACTTTGACAAAATAATTAATAGTATCCTATGCATTTATCTTGCTCGTTAAATTTCATCACTGCAGTCAAAGTACTATTATGCATCCATTACAAAGTGAAATAAAAATTGTACTCTGCGAATTTTAATTAACATACAATTTTATTCTGAAATAACTTCTCAGCGCTTCACTAGATGTTACTTTGAATATGTGCAACAAGAGAAATTGTTTACTGTCACTTTAACTCTCTTTCGGAATGTCTTCCAGACCATTATATTCAACTGAAAATCATATTTTTATTAAAAATTCGTATTTTTGTGCTGAAAATGAATTACTATTTTTATGGAAGTTGTCTTCAACATTCAAAAACGAACTTAAGCCATTAACAGTGATTTTGGAACTTATCAGTACCCTGTGGCATGCATTGGCATCCTTATTCTCCTTATATTAATCTAAGTGATATCTATTTTTGGTGTTGTATGATTTGGTTTGCAAAAAGCTGAAAAGTCTACTGCCAAAATGCTATAAAGAGAAACAATTGTATCTTTTTCTGACAATTTTTTGACTAGGTTCACTATCGTGTTGTTACTGAAGGTTCTCACTTTGAAAACATTTCCATTAAATTCCTATTTTTTACATTTTAAAAAATAAATAAAGATGAAAAAGAATTTTTGTATGAAGTAATGACTCGTAAGTTATTCCTATTCAAAGTTGTAGGTTAAATAAAACTTGCACCGTGCATCATACTTTATAGTTTTAGGTGCATTTATATATTCATAAAAGTTAATTGGACCAATAAAGGATAATTTAAAACTTATTCCAGATCTGTTGTCAATGAGAATTCAAGTGGATAGTATATATATATATATGTACTTGAATTGTCTCTGGCTGATATGGTCTTGCTCTCTTTGGTCATGAAACAGGTTTCATTATGGCCTGACATACTGTTTTTTTACAAGCATCATTTTCAAAGTTTAGGAACATTAATGTCCTGATTATGCTCATACTTTTTTGGGTATATGCTTTTATATTTTAATTTTATTTGTGTAATGATCATAATTAACTTTTCCCTACAGAACTAACGTATGTCGCTTTCACTCGAATAAGAGCAATAGTTCATTGTTTGTAGAATGCCAGTTTTTTATAACTTAAGTCATAAATTATTTCAGGTAAGGAATTTAGGATCTATATCAGTCATGTTTCATGACTGTTATAGATTCTGAAATTTTAACAAATTTTAAAAGTCATTATTTCATGATTCTCATCTCTTGCCTTTTTTATAAAAATTCTATTCTTTAGAAACATAATGGAATTTTTCTTATATAGTTTTTTTACCTAATGTCTTATAACATTTGGAAAAGCATATTTGAATAGTAAAAGCATCTCTAAGTCTTAAACTACATTTGAATGATTCATACATGCCTGTGTTTAAAGCTTTGTGCTTCTATGCAATGAGAGATATTTTATAATTTTTTAGAGTTTTTTATTTGCAAGATATTACTTTATTTAGAAAATTGTTCTCCCAAATATACTTTGACCAGCTATTGGCGTGCATTTGTCAGCAAAGTAATTAAGAGAGAAAAAGTGGTTATGTAGCACAGGAGCATGCATGCTGGGTCTCCAACACACAAGTAGGTACCTACATTTCATTTTCCCTTCCTGCATTCGCACAGTCAGAAACGGCCTAGACTTTTTTATTTTCTTTCAAGGTCATATGCTTCCTTTCATGAGTAATTTGCAACTGTTATCTTTCATTTTTCACTTGTTTCCTAAGCATTTTGGGTGTTAAGCATCCCTCATGTCTTTGTGTTTTTCTTTCATGCTTATTAAGATTCACTTTGAAATTTCTCACTTTTTAAGTTTGTGCAGGTTTTCTCTTTCTATAAAGACAAAATAGCAAAATTAATGTATATGTTTGCTGAAGTTTTATCAGATGAAGATTGTATTATTGAAGAAGTGAAAATGATTCTAATGAAGAACGTTGTAGCAATCGTGACTCAACTATTGAAAGCAAGAATTCATACAGTGTTGTGGTACAAGCCTCTAATTTCATTTATCTTGCATGTGAATTGGAACATACATGAGCGAGTGTGTGGGGTGCAACACATCCCAATTAAGTATGTGCTGATAACAAAATAGAATACAAAATAAACTAGGTTTTAATTTACAGTAAAAGCTTAACTAACCGGAATGCTCGGGAAACTCCGATTTCCGGATACCTGAAAAGTTCCTATAGTTCTCTGTCACCCGGAAATCGGGGGGGGGGGGGTCGATTTTAGCCTTTTTTCGAAAGATTTTTTCAGCCAAATAATTTGTTTTTGGCATTTTGAAATAATCATTAAATATAATTTTTAAGAATACTTCTGTATCTTCCATAACGTATTTACAAAACATATTATGAAGGTTTTAATTTAACATTGATGAATTTAATGATTAAATATATATGATCTGTAGCCGAATTTTTACCGTAAATATATAGATTGGAAACGTAAAAATAGCCGACGAAACTGAAAAATATTCTACTCAGCAAGCATAATAAAACTCTTTAAAGTGATAATAAACAAATCCCAGATTGAATATCAAAACTAATTATATTTTAGAAGATCACAAGGGTTATTGCGCAATAAGTGCACCTCCAATTCTCCTGCACTTGATATTACGTAATCGGAATCAACATCTGCCGGTATTCGGAGAGTAAATGAATAAAGGAAAAGAAAGAGATTTACCAATCGGGAGTAACCCTCCCCTCACCGATGAGCTTTTTTTCCTTACCGATTCTGTCCCTTTACTTTTTTTTTGTTGTCGATTTCGTTTTTAGGTCTTGTTTTTCGGCGAAAGGCGAGGACCTTTTATTATTATTATTTTGGTTCTCACTTTTGCTTTTGAACCCCCACCCCATAAAACAAGTCTATGTAAATCACAGTACTGTATATTGTTTTTCCCCCCTTCTAAGCCCCTCCATGCGGAACGAACGTTGCATTCCAGAAATAAATTGTCCGCGTGAATGGAACGGCGCGCAAGTGTGCTAAATTTTAGCGTGCAGACATAAAATTTTTAGAAAAACTCATTTTCTAATTTTTCTGGTTAGTTGAGCTTTCCGGATACTTGAATGCCGGATAATCGAGAGTTTACTGTATAAGTAAATGATATTTTTTCCCACAAATTTCTAGTCAATAATGTTGATAATTTTTATCATGGAAAACATACAAGTTTTAAGTAGTCAAAAGGTCCTTTCTCTAAAATAGGAAGGACTGCAGCTAGGAATATTGTGAAAAAAACTTCCTGAAAATACCATTTTGTTAAAAGATATGAAAAAGCCTATTGAATCTTGGTCACTTT
>BGPR01040776.1:0-13848 GCA_013235015.1 Araneus ventricosus | reverse complement strand
TCAGTTTTAATTTTTCTTGTCTTATATTCAATTAAAAGTACTATTTTTATCTTGTATAGTACATTTATCATTGTTTTTATGTATTAACATAGATATTACAATTTTCAAGATATAGATTTCAGTTATATAATTAATAGTTCAGTTATATAAAAAGTCTTTATTTCCTAAAGATTCGCTGCTTATATATATTGCTAATGGTTTCAAATGTAATAACTTTAAATGTTTTTCATTCCAAAAGAATTAAATTCTTCAAATTCGGCAAATTTATTTTTCTTTAGAGGATGTTTTTGACAATTTTAAGTGTAATTATACAAATCAATTCAATGTATTGTGAATGGTAATGCCAAAATAATCCTCTTCCACATAAACATAATGCTCTACTATACTTTGAGATGAAATTTCTCAAACCAAGCAAATTTCTGTGAAAAGTTCTGCTACCTGTTGATAATTAATGCATGTAACTGTAAATAAATCTCGGATCTGATATCTTTTGTTTATAACGCTGAAGCAAAATTCTAAGCAAATTAATTATTTAAGAATGTCAAAATTCAAACCAAAGAGAGAATTGAAAGAGATTATCTTATAATCACTCTCGGGCTAAAATAGTCTCAGATTCGCAGCATGCGAAATCTTACTCAGCCGCTGCTAAAAATAAGGTAAAATATTATCTATGTTGCATTCTGTCACTGTTTAAGTAAAATTTTAGGGATAAAATGATGAAATGCTGGGGGAAATGCAATATATTTGCTAATCGACAAATTCTTAAATATCAAACATCGATCCTAGGCACACAAGGAGTATTTACGTTCAAAAGTTAAGGATTTTCTGCTTAGAGCCTTGCTTTTAATATGAATTTTTAATCAAAAAGTACTAATAATCAAATAGTAAATTTTGAAACGCTGTCTATCATTCCTAATTTGAAACACATTGAACAAATAGATAAATCTCGGAAACTCCTTTTCAAATCATTTATTCATTTCACTAATGTGCGCTTTGTTTAAATTCTGAAAAAAATTATTATTGATCAATAGAAAAAACTGGAGTGCGAAAGTTAACTTTCTTTCCGGTAAACGAGAAATAATACGTAATTCTAATAGAATTTTTTCTACCGAATTAAAATAGGTAAGTAGTTTCGCTCCACCATCCACAGTTTTTTCTACTACTTTGATTAAATGGGAGCGAAATATATATATTTACTCACGGGGAACTATTAAACTTACATAAAATGTTTTATATGTTAATTTTCTTTGTTGTTTGGCATCCGGAGAATCCCTCTTTATTGTCCAACAGTAATCTGCAAGTCTTTCTTCCCTCTACTGTTCCTGATACCTCTTTTCCATGCTAGAGATATCTTTGTGAAAATGCTATCCCTATTCATCGCTGATAGAACAAATTGAGAGTCCGAGAAATGGATTTTGAGGGATATGTTACAATCCATATCTTTGTACGATTGTGGTAGTTTACTCATGATCTCACGGTAGTTAGGTGCTTGACTGTTTCGAAAGAAAATTTGAATAATAATTCTTAAGGATTTTCATGGTTAGGAAAGAAACATATTTCAATATCTTTCTGAAGAAGATTCTAGCTTTTCAGAATAGTACCCAAAAGTTCAGCTTATTTTTTTGGTTAATTTGAAATATCGAATGAGGCCGTTTAAATCGCCTTGTGTTAATTTATATGGCTCAAAAAATATACTTGTTTCAAAGGTAGGATCATAATGCTCTTCAGTTTCAACTACCATAGCAGCTTCTTATTCATCTTCTCCAACTAGTTATACTATTCATCTTCTACAACTAGTTATACTATTCATATTCTACAACTAGTTATACTATTCATCTTCTACAACTAGTTATTGGAAGTGATACAGGTAAAACTTAAATGTGAGATATAATCCTCGTAGCGGCGGCATATTTGGATAATTAACTTTGTATTTGAGGCATCCACGGAATTCGAATTGCAAAGCTCATATGTCGAGAAACCTTAGCCTAATCCGTCAGATGGCTAACAGAAGATAAAAAGATTATGGTAGGGACCCATCTTTTATTTTGGACATCCAATTTGCAATCAAAATATGATTTATAAATTTTTTTTAATAATGGGAGTCATAATTTTCCATTCGTCTTTAAATATAACCTTTCCACATGCAGGGTGCCCACTTAAATAAGGGCCACCCCCTCCCACCCCCTTAAATTCAGAACAACGGCAGTTATGCTCATGAAAGTGTAGGTATAGTAAAACTTCTATACTTTATCCGATTAGACAACTTGCAGTTCTACCTGTTGGCAAACTCCAGAGTTAGAGTTCCTATCTCGAAAATGGTAAAAAATAGGGGGGAAATGTTAGTCACAAAATTGTAGAACGTTATCGATTTAGTACAAAAAAGACACCTTGAGCATATTAATAATAAGAACAGAATTATTAAAATGCATATTTGATTGTTACATTTGATTTCCGAAGCTGTGTCGTCAGGAAACGGGTTAAAAAGAGAAAAAACAATTCGTAATCTCAAGCTACCTTAATTTTTAGTGTTCAAAATGCTCTCCGTCATCTACAATACAGATTTGAGCCCATGTTTGAATTTCACCTGGCACACACTTCAGCATATGGATGGTACGCTAGCGCAAGCAACAGTAATACGTCATCGAAAGTCCTGCAATGTTTACGGAAAGTCGCATACACCTTTTGTTTGAGCTGTTCCCACAGAAAAATTTATAATGGGGTCATTTTTGTCCGAAAAATAACATTTTATCATTTTGTGCATGTCTTGTGACGTCACAATTTCGGAAAATGCGAACAAACAAATGGGCATTTTAAGCGTTCTGTTCTTTTGCAAATGGCATTTTCCCCTTATTTTCCACCGTTTTCGAGACTGGAAAGTTAACTCCAAAGTTTGCCCCAGGTGCCGCTGTAAGGGCTCTTCTCTCAGAGCGCATAGACGTTTTACTACACCTAGACACTACTTTCATTACTATAGCTGCTGTCGTTTTGAAGTTAAGAGTGGGTGGTCCTTAATTGAGTCGACTCCCTGTACATAACGAATGTTATCTAGAAGATTTTCACATATTCTCGGCATATTTAAATCACCATCTAAAATAAATAATTTATGATCTATATATAAAGCAATAGATGAAATTGAATAAATCCTTACTGAGGGAATGCTCGAAAAATAATGGCTTGCTTATAACGAATTGCATTAGCGCCATGCCGAAGCATGATGCTGCGTGAATCATTTATCTCTCTCACTATTTATTTTTATAAACACATGAATTAATGCTGTTGTACTTTTAAACTGTCTGGGCTGATTTAAAATATTGTTTCCCAAACATAAACTCTCGTTGAAAAATATCTGATTTGGAAACAGCAATCAAAAATAGAGTCATTGTACGAAAACTGGGTGATAGAAGAAATTTGATTAGATATTTGAATTCAGCCTAAAATGTTACATTACAAACATAATAAACGTTTCATGAACCAAACCCTTGCTAACCAGTGTAAGCAGCAGGATATTGCAATTTTTGAAACACTGAAAAAAAGACGTTCAAGGGCTTGATTATTGTTTATTTATATTGATTTATATCTGACTATTGGAACAGTGATGCAAAATTCTACATTTTGATGTTAGATTTCGGTTCATTTAAATTTCTATTGTTTAATAATAATATAAAACCAATCAAAATGATTTTTCACAGAGTCTGTAGTTCGTAAGTTGAATTCTTCTTCACTTTACAAAGTTTCTTGTATAAACAAAGCACATACACTGAGTACCCTCTCTGAACGTACCCAGTAGTTTCCAAATGGAAAAATGCTTTAAATGACGTAAAATATTATATTTAATGTTGTTTCAGCCATTAAATATACTGCTGAAAAAATTACGAAACCTAAATTTTTAAACAGACCCCCCGGCCCTATTAATTATATTTATTAAAAAATTCTCACACACTAATATTTTAAATAAAAGTAGTCCCACACTTCTGCGACTAAAACTGAAAGAGTTATGGAGCTTTGAATTGAATAATTTTAAACCAATGAGAGGCCGCGTCAATCAAGCTCTGTGCATTGCTTGGAGGATCTTCCTCTAAGACAGACATTGAAATCGTCTAAAGTGGTCTGTGTCAGCAATATTCAAAGCTCCATAACTCGGTCAGTTTACACAGTCACAGAAGAGTGAAAATGTTTTAGCTTAAAATGTTATTTTCTCAAAAATATTTTACTAAATATGATTAAAAGGACCTGAAGACTGAATAAAAATTTACTCTTTGAAGTTTTTTCTGCAATACAAATATGTATTCGAAAACCTTAAAATATAATACCTTAAATAATTTAAATCATTTTCCAAGTGGAAGTATATGCTTATCTCAAACTGTATATGTATATATGTAATAAATTAATTTTTTAACTTTCTTTAATTATTTTTAACCTCATTTTTAATTACTTCTACTTCCTTCGCAATAATAGCACTTCTACTTTCTTTTAGAGTCACGAGTCTTTCCGTGAAAATCCCCTTCTCTGGCTACTTAAACTATCTTCGCATTGATAAATGCCCTTTTTTGCTCTCATTTTAACTGCAGCGACAGAGCACGGCCGTCGTTGTCCGAAAACATTATCATGGCATGAACTCGTAAACATGATCTAAGATGCTAAAATTACCTGAAAACCTTTGCAATGCTTAACCCTCTGAGTGTTTCACACGTATTTCTACGTTGACCTTGGACAACCCCAAAATCGTTAAACACGCATTTCAACGTGTGGTCGAAAACACCCCGAAATCGGTTTGCACTGAATTTTACGTTCATTGTGAACTGTCTCTAAAGTGTAACACACGTACTTTTCCTAATTTCTTACCCCCCTTTCTTGGTTTGACATCTTGATTGATTATCCGGCGAGAGCACAGGTCAACACAATGAAGACTGATAAGGATGTACTTACTGCAAATTGGAGATGGCACAGGATCCGCAACCCCACTCTCCCCTGTGGTGTGGGGAATTTTAATGCTATTTGCATTGAGGTTATATTTCCGGAAGAATTGCAGTGTCGGATTTTTTTTTTGTTTAATGTCAGCCTGGTTTGATGCTATATTATGTTTCAAGTACTATTCTTTTAATACAATTTATGTGATATAAGATTTTTTTTCAATGCCTCAATGCTTTAAAGATCCATATCGAATGGTTACGTAAAATAGATATTGTGGTTTAAGTAAAATAGATTTTGTTCCAATACCGCATTCAAGCATAAAAAAATTGAAAGCCTAGGGGAAGCTAAGAAAATCTGCTATTTATACATAGTTGAACAGTGTTCTTGAATCAACACATTTCACCCACGTTCAACTAGTTTTATGATATTAATGTAAACTTCTTTCATATTAATAATCTCCATCTACTCATTTTTCATTTATAAAAATAGAGTAAAATTAAATTTTTGTCAAAAAATAGAGCAAGTTTTAAGGTATATGAAAATGATGCATTATTTTTATTGTTTTATCTTTCAGATCAAATCGAAAATTTCAGTTTTACAATTATTTCATTATATATGTATTTAATTTTTATTAAAAAAATTAATTTTCAGGTTTAAGTGTAATTTTTTTAGACTAGAAAAGATTTTAACTTCATTATTACAACATTTAGAAAAATATGTTTTAAATTCATAAAAATTACAATGAAAAAATTCATTCCGAAAGATAATTATCATTTTATTAAATAATTATTAGCCGGAAATTTATTTTTTGGTCACTCTGAACTGAAAAAATAACGTACATGGAAATAAAAATTAAAGAAAGTGGAAAAAAATTTTATTTTTTACATTGTAAAATATTTTCTTTTTGTTAAAGGCAGGTGAAAATATAGTTTAGATGAAAACGTTATCGACTAAATTTAATGTTTGGGTGTGTGATCTTATCAGACTTTTAATAATTTTATTATGAGACTGATAATATCTGCAGCTTAACTCTCTTACGTTTATTTGAATAATCAATGAAGATGTTTATTTCTTGCTTAAAATAAAAGAAGACAAAAATATTTCTCAGAAAATATTATACGAATACTGTATTTGCGCATTAATTCCTTGAAGCACAATTTTTTTCCTGATGTGTTATTAAGCATTCTTCTATAAATGATTAAAACTATATAGCTAAATTGAATTGCTTTCGGTAAATGCATGCCAACTGCAAGTTAAATTTTCATTCATGCTCTGAGAAAAGAAATCCACTAATATATGTTAGAAACCATTGATACATCCAGATCCACTAATAACAACTTTGAAGACTGATCTTTCAGTAATAATAGCAGTCTCTGGCTTTGGATTATTTCAAAATATTACCGTCACCTGCCAGATCATTTGTTTTATTACATTATCTTATGCGTGCATGCTGTAATTTGTAAGGTGTAATTTTTTTTATAAAATTATGATTTATCTGCTCCATTTTCTTCATTCTGAACTTTAATAAATAATATTTCAACTGTAAATAAAATATTTATTTTCTATATGTTTTGACATTTTTTATTTTATTTAACTTATTTGAAGAGTAAAGGGTCAGTTTTAAGCTTGTTAAATTTGCTTTATATTTTCGAAAAGAACGGTACGATACGAAACGGCCCCCAAACTTTTTTGTATTCCTCACCGAGAAGGGCCAAAACATCTATGAAGTGTCACTATTTTGTCGTCAATTAACAATTTTTACCAATGATACCATTTTAATAACTTTTACTGATCTTAAAGAGCACGGGAATTTTGTCAGAAGTATTTCTTCAGTGAATCAATCATGCTATACCCACTGGCGGATTTTGTCAGTATGGGGACACAGGCGCAAAATTGCTGTGAGGCCCCTCCCCCCACCCAATGTCGAAAATTCATCTTCGGCTTAGTATTACGATATAGATCGAATAGGTTTTGAGGCCCCCTAGATGCACGAGGCGAGCGCCTCTAACACCTGTGCGAAAAATCGCCACTGTATATACCAGTCCTCTGCTACGACCTTTCTCAAACTGATTCTCTATCTGTTTATGTCACATGTTTTTCACGTACAGATAGACATAACCATCTGTTAAAAGCACTGTATCGGGGAACATCGTTGTATACTGCTGATACTAATCCTATTGAGAGTCTGATATTATCTGCAGCTCAACTGTGTAGAGATTATTTCAATTATCATTGAAAATTTGTATTTCTTCCTAGAACCCAAAACTATTTCTAAGAAAATATTATTTCTTACTTCAGAGACTGCATTTATGCATTGGTTCCTTGAACCATTACAGTTTTGCTGATTTGCTATTAAGCATTATTCAATATGTGATCAAATCTAAATGCTTGAATTCCAGTGCTTTTGGTAAATCTTATACCAATTCTGAGGTGAATTTTAATAAATGCTATGAGACAAGAATCCACTATTATGTGTTACAAACCTTTGATATATCCGATATTAACAAGCTTAAGGACAGTTCTTCCAAAAATAATAGCAGTCTCAGGCATTGAATTATTTCCAAATTCCACCATCACATACTATATAATGTGTTTTATAGCAATATCTTGGATGTGTGTGCGTGTGCTGTAATTTGTAAAGTATAATTTTTTTTATATAATTCAGATTTATCTACACGTTTTTATTTTCATTCTGAACTTTAATGGATAATTATAAAACTGCAAACAAGATATTTATTTTCCAAGTAGTATGGTATACATGAATGAGATATATAATTTAATTTTTAAAATTTTGTATAAAGAATAAAGTGTCATTTTTATGCTTATAAAATTCCCTTTATATTTAGTACGAAAAGACCCAAAACTGTTTTTGAATAGCACAAAAGGGAACCTGACTAATTTCGAATATGTGGTAGATTTTCCTCCCTATTCTTTCGATTTTACCAAGTTTGTAAAAAACTATCTGTAGAAAATAATTCAACAATTTTGTACTTCGTACCAAGGCCCATTTTCGTAAAATTGATTGAAAAAATGTTGATTGCTTTTACCTTCTCGTATACGTAGTATACAAAGAGAAAGTACTGTAATCATTGATTGTAAATTCGAATTTTGATATATCTCCTCGTTTTACACTTCGTGTTTCTGAATACGGTAACTCCTAAACGCAACCCTAATTGTAGATAAGGGTCCAATTTTCGTTTAAATAGGCTCAAAAAACTCTAATGCCCTGTCTAAACTCTAATATACCTTTCTTTTCGATAAAAAAGTTATAAATAAAGAATTAAATTTAATTTTGAAAATTTGGCCACGGGATGCTCTATGACCGGTACTATAGTATAAAAGTTTCAAATTTTGTTAATCTAGGTGAATTAATTTTCTGTTTATTATAATAAAAGATAATATCTTGCGTGCTAAATAACGGTATATGTATACGTTATTTCTTCTAACATTTAGTCTAAACGTAAACTTTATTTTGAGAATTATTAACTCGTGCTCTTAACAAGCATATAGTACAAGTTGCAGTAAAAAAGGTTTGTAGTATTAGTTAATTTAAAACATTATTCAGGGGATAAGAAGGTTATTTCTAATCCTTCATATGTATTAATTATTACAGGCGGTTTTATAGAATACAGATTATTATGCGACTATCCATATAATAAGTAATTATGTGCATACAAAACGGATTAAAAACGGATTAATCCAGTTAAACACTGTTTATATTTGTGATCGTTTCTCAATTTTCTACCTTTTACGGAGTACTAAATCAAGAAGCAATATGAAAACTTTTATTGCGACATCAAAAATTAGTAAAAAATAATTATATATATATATATATAATTATTTTTTACTAATTTTTGATGTCTTTTTTAATTATATTTAATTAATTTTTAATATATGTATATTAAAATTTGAATATATGAATATTTGATTAATTTTTGAATATATGTATATATATATATATATATATATATCAATATCATGAAAGTCAAAAAATATTAAAATAAAATGGAGAGACTGTAGTAAATCGGTAAAAGCGTATAGATGCTCATCAGGGTAAGTAAAATCTATACGAACCGTTAAAATTAGTGAAATCATAATGTTTTCTGCGAACAGTGTTGGCATATAGCTAAAAAACACTGTCCTTTACCCCGAACATTATGATAAACCAAGAATTTGAATGAAATACAAATAAAAGAAATGAAATTACTAACCTAAAACTGAGAGATGCTACCAACGGGAGACGCGACAAAGGGAATAACTGAACGCGTCATGTAGTGACCGGATGTTTACGAAGATATCAAGTTACTTCTGAGGTTGGGGGAGTTTCGATGAAGATTAGGAAATCGATGGAAAAAAGGGATGAAAACGAACTACTTTGAGGAAACGATGAAGATTAAATAATTACGAAAAATATATATATATAAAATTTTATGGATATAAATAAATACATATATATATATATATATAATGGCATTGTTTTTAATCCTTAAAATTTAGTAAATTAATTTTAAATTCATAGAATAATATGCTGACGAGTAAATAAAGTGAAGTCACGGATATAAAAAAACTACTAATATAAAATACAGCCAGCAGCTAAAATACAAATATTAATAAACGGCAAAAAATTTAAATCACAAAGATCTTAAAAATCATCAACTTTTATGCAGCTTCAATAATGTTCACTTTATTAGATATTCAAAACATGAAAAATAGGTATACGCGCCTAACCGGTGTGTATTTTTGTCATTTGGTGTTGTTGACACGAGCAATGTGCAGAAAATAGATCCCAACTGCCCATCTTGAAGACCTGAAGTGTTAATTTATCACACAACAGGTGGGCTCTCCGAAAGCAGTAAGGGCCAGTTTGAATAGGTTCCCAGCTGAATAGAACGGATTCTTGTGGTTAGTCCCTTCGAGGGGTTGCTGATTACCCATGGATCAGAGGGGGGAAGAGACTGAATCCGCTGCGCTTTTGGAACATGTTCTGTTCGGAGGAGGGCGCACTTTTAAAACAGATAAGGGGTCTTCGAACAATCGCTTTTCGAATCGCTTTACAAGGGAGACCGAACCACTCAGAGGGTTAAATAAAGAAAATCTTACGTGAATCGCCCCTGGATTATTTTTGAGAATGCCTCTACAAACAAGCTAAAATTGAAGAGATTACACACACACACACACACATATATATATATATATATATATATATATATCAAAACCAACATATATACACAAAATAAAAACTCAAAAACAGTAAAAAAGGACAAAATGGCTAAATAGACAAAAACCAGAAAAAACCAAAAAATTGAAAAATATCATAGCGAGCCGCTCGTCAGGAAGGGAAGCTCGCTCATGATATTAATTTGTGCTTTTTTCTGCTGACGACAAACGAAATCCGTTAAAAATAGCCGTCATCCCCTCTAAAAACACAAAACAAACGAAAATGGAAGATGGAAGATTTCTTGAATAAAAAATACATTTAAGAAGATTTAAAAAGAATCAAATACAAAAATCCGAATACAAATACAAAAAATCCGAATACAAAAATACCTAGAATAAAAAACAGTCGTAACATAAAAAATAATAAAATAAAGCGAAATATGCTTACGATGGCCAGGGAGACGCTACCGCGACCACGAGGAAAAAGAACGCCAAACCAGTTATCGCCGTTGCCAAACAGAGGAAAGAGAAAGAAAAGGAGAAAGAGGCTTTGTCAGTAGCTCTGAAATCACTGCCTGAGATAACGTCGCACAAAGTTCTCGGGAATATATATATATGTAATCTCTTCAATTTTAGCTTGTTTGTAGAGGCATTTTACCCTATCCATAATCATATATTTGAATTACAAAAGAAAATTTAACTTAAAACTATTAGTATTAATACGTATCAAAACTTGAAAAAGACAACCCTATTTGAAATTCCAACAATCAAAATAACCAAACAGCCTTGGTACTGGTTTGTCGCATTCATTTGGATTTTGTGGCACTAACCCTCTGCGAAGCCAATTGTTGGAGAAAAGAAAAATGGGAATATATCCCCAAATCATCTCAAGATGAGAAAAAAAAGAAAGAAAATATCATACTATTATACCTACAATTAACAAAGATTTATATAAACACACTATTATACTACATTCTATTCAAAAGCTAAATATAGTTTGTATATATATCAAATATAGTAATAAACAAAATCTAAAACAAATTGCAATATTTCGAAACATGAAAATAAAATAAACTACTTCATCTATAAACAAAATTAAAAACCAAATATTCTGTCCCCTTATTAGAATATTACAAATAATTAAAATCAATCAATAAATAAATAGAATCTAAATGAAATTGCACTGTAATCGATAATCAATCTTAAAATAAAATATTACACTTAAATTTTACATTAAAATAACAAATAATTAAAATATATGAAAAAGTCAATCCAAAATGGAAATCCAACAATTATAAAGGCCTTGAGGATTGGGGACCTCCATATCGTGTTATCCTCAGGGTTACTTAGACGAAGCCTAATTGTTGGATAAGAAAAGGAATCAAGTCCCAAAATATTTCAAGATGAGAATAAAAAGAAAAATTAGCTAATACAAGAAACTTAACTTCATAAACAAACTATACTACCAGAGATATTTCATAAATTCATTTGAAAATTTATATATTGCAAAGTTCTAAAAACTGCATACCTATCTTTTTTGATAAATCTTTTAACCACGCTATACCAACCATTTTCTATTCTGACTAAGCATCTCAAAACTAACTTCAATTCCAGAACAAAATGGAAAATTAGTAATTTTAAATTTACTTGCAAAGAATTAAAAGTAAATCACAAAAGAAATATTAAAATGAAATTTACTTGAACCAGTTAAAATAATAAGTATATATATAAAAAATATAAATCGATATCACTTTACTAGATTTATAAACAAACAATATATATATATTGTTTGTTTATGAATCTAGTAAGGTAAGAGTAGTAAAGTAATCTAGTCTAGTAAAGTAAAAAGAAAGGAAGTCGAAAATTTAATAATTTGAAAAATATCATGGCAAGCTTCTCGTCAGTGAAGCCAGGCAATGATATTAATGAGTGCTTTTTCCTGCTAACGTCATACGAAAAAACGTAAAAATTTGTCGTTATCCCCTCAAAAAGCACGACCAATTAAAAATTGAAAAATTCTGGAATGAAAGACAGATACAATGAAGATGATTTTAAGACATCGAAAGCTAAAAATCCGAATACGTAAGACCTAGATTAAAATTAAAAGCAGAAATATTCACAAAAAAATATAGAAGAGAAAAAAAGGAAAGAAAGGAAAAAGGCTTACCATCGCCACATGGGTTACTGTGAGTCGTACGGGGAAATGTAGTAGAAAGGCAAAAATGCCATCAGACTAGTTATTGTCGTTTCCGAACAGAGGAAGAAATATAGAAAAAATGGCCTTGCCGATGGCGACAAATTCACTGTTTGAGATATCGTCGCACAAAGTTTTCAGGAATACAATTTTTTAAAAGTTGATCAAACAAAATCTTTCATTGTCTCGAATTTGAATTTTTATTTGAACAAATAGATTTAATAAGAGAAAATTGGGTGAGAATTGTGTTTCTATAAATCTTATTAGAAATATTTGAAGACCAATAGGAAAGTCTGTTGACACTAAAATTAAAATACTACCTTTTATCATATATATCGATACACAAGTTATTAACAATATGTTTAATATCCAGACCTAAAATATCCGCTTCAAACTTATTAATGTTTCTTTGTTTAAGAAACAAGGCTTTTAGATAAATATTTTCCCACGTATTATTAAAAGTTCCATGATTAAAAACAAGAAGATCATCCACATATCTGAAAGCCTGAGGAGGTTTTAGTAAATAATTCTTTTCAAAATGGTGAAGAAGAAGGTTAGCTGTAATAGGAGAAAAAGAAGATCCTCGAAAATTTTCTATTTTTTTGTTTTTATGTATGTTGTTTTGTTTTATAATATATATATATATATATATGTGTGTGTGTGTGTGTGTGTGCTTGTGTGTGTGTGTAAAATTTTTCAAAATATCTCCGAGGGATAATAAAACAATTAAAAATACAAAATAATACAGTTATTATTAATAATAGCTATGAAATTATAAAGAGTATTAAAGATATTAATGTTTATTCTGTGCATACTCTTGATTTTCAAGATTTATTCAATAGTATAGATATCAAAGATATGATGAAAATTTTATTACAGATTCATGGAGATTTTAGCATAAATAAAATGATTAATATTAAAAAAATAAAAAGCATCAATGGAAGTTATATTAAAAGAAAATTATATTATCTTTGACAATAAATTATGCCAACAAATTAAATGAATTCCACAAGGTGAACCAGCAAGTAATGCTTTAGTTAATTTATATTTGCACTATTATGAAAAAGAAAACATTTACAATAATTCTTATATTATGTATAGGTATTTTGATGATTTATTGATATTTTCAAAAGTAGAAGAATATACACAACATATTGACTTTTATCCAGAGTATTTGATATTACTAAAAACTAATGATGGTTTTTCATTTTCAGATTTTCTAGATCTTGAAATTAAAAGAGTTGATAATAAATTAACCCTCTGAGTGTTTCACACGTATTTCTACGTTGACCTTGGACAACCCCAAAATCGTTAAACACGCATTTCAACGTGTGGTCGAAAACACCCCGAAATCGGTTTGCACTGAATTTTACGTTCATTGTGAACTGTCTCTAAAGTGTAACACAAGTACTTTTCCTAATTTCTTACCCCCTTTCTTGGTTTGACATCTTGATTGATTATCCGGGGAGAGCACAGGTCAACACAATGAAGACTGATAAGGATGTACTTACTGCAAATTGGAGATGGCACATTATCCGAAACCCCACTCTCCCCTGTGGTGTGGGGAATTTTAATGCTATTTGCAT
>BGPR01040775.1:0-13848 GCA_013235015.1 Araneus ventricosus | reverse complement strand
GTCAATCTTCAATTTTTAGGTTATCAGTACTTCTAGAACCTGATTCCAGCAGAAATCTACGAGGAAAATTTAAGCTATTTTTTTATACATTTCAAGGTCATCGTGTATCCCACATGCCCTGTTGATTTTATGCTTCTTGATTTATTAAAATAATGCTTCAATTTTAATCATTATCTCTTTCATTTATTTAAATTATGGTCATTATGCATTCAAGGGATGATAAGAAAATCACGCCATTGAAATATTTTAAACTTTTTACGAGTAATATACTGTCCGAAGCGCAGCAACGTTAACTATTTAACGTCTAAATGTATTATTTCGAAGGCACAAATCAAAAATGCGACACCTAAAATGTTTCGGATGTATTTTCTTTTAATACATTTTGTTTTCATAAATTTTGCTTTATTTGCAATTTTCATATATTTGCATTTGAAATTTTATTGCTTCTTTAAAAAGCGCAGTTCAGTTAATCTCATTTAAACTCATAAACTGTATAAACTGATTATGGAAGCGTCGCTTTCTTGTTTCTAAGTAAAGGAATTTATTGTGATTTTAAAAATTTATGAAGCAAACTCACATTTCCATATTAATATATGTTATTATAATGAGTTTACGTTAAATTTATACTTTAATTTTTTGATGATGTTTAGTATAGTATTTATAGCCTAATTTAGAAATAATATTTTCACTTTAAATGCGGAACTGTATTTCGGATAAAGCTCATGTCATTACAATAGCTAAGACTATGAATTGGTAAGCATTAAGTTATATTTTCTCGTTTCTTATCTTGAAATATTTTGGAGATTTATTCCTATACTTTTTTGTTTTTCTCAACAATTGGCTTTCGCAGAGGGTTGGCGCCATAAATTCGGATTAATGCGACATAATCGATTCCCAAGATCGATTGGCATTTGATTGTTGGAATTCCAATTCCGGGTTGTCTTTTTCGTAGTAGTAATAATCTAACTAATATTAATACATTAGTATATAATCTAACTAACTTTTTGTGTTTCATTTGTATGATTACTGATAATGTAACATTATTTTATCTTTAACTTTAATTGTTAGTTTAATAAATGTATATATTGAAAATGTTACTGGAGTTTTGATTGTTAGACAAATATTTAACTATATATATATATATATATATATATATATATATGCCGTTCTTCTGAAATAGGCAGTCTATTTGTTGATTCAACTCTTTGACTTAATGCTTTAATTCAAACCTACTGTTTCGAAATTTTCTGCTAATATGACTCAGTTCCCTAATAACTCATACAGTTTTATGTAGTTTTAATAATTTTAACCATGCGTATAACTCGGAATGCCCAAATATGGCTTTAGCGCCACTAACAGTTTAACTGTGGGTGTGGTTTATAAACTACATATATAAGGAAGTATCCGCAGTCAAAGGGTTAAACACGACTAATACAATTCAGTTCTGAAACAGTACGCGTGAAATAATCCACTTACTGAAGTTCCACTTGAAAATCTATGACAGAACACAGTTTTTTTTTTTTTTAATTCATGATGAGAATGAAATGAACTGCCGCTCTAATTACCTTCACAGAAGGAAAGCAAGAAACTGATATATATATATATATATATATAATTCTTAAAAGGCAACCATCTTTCGCCGAATTGTCGCCAAATGACGGTGATACACGTGGAAATGTATATCGCAAAACTTTGCAATGGAATAGCGTCTAACTGTCCCTTGTGTAAGCATAATTCAATCTTAGTCATGATGCATATTATTTATGAATTATAAATAGTGCAGGAATGCGAAAAATACTAACAATTGTCATAAACACTTAACTATCAATTTAGATAATGCATCTGAGATTAAAAAAAAAAATGGTGATTTTTACTCTTTTGAATCATTCGTTTCCCCATGCCGAGATCTGACGTTCCATCATTATTTTTTTTAAATTTTGGGAGGTATTTTAACAGAGATATTTTAATTTTAATCACATTGTTTATTGCATTCTTTTTTCAATTTGTATCTCTCCATTTATGTTTTGATACGTATGTTATGAACTATTGACTCGCATGTAAATGTGAAGAGCTGAAAATAATGGTTTTTATTGTGAAACGTGTATCTGTATAATGATATTTTTTTATGCGAAAAGTAGAACAAACATCTTGAATAAGCAGGCAGTTCTACATCCGATCAATACTGTATTCCAATTTCTATATATCCATTTTAAAGATTATAATGCAGATTATATGAAATTAACGGTTATAATAATATCTTTAAAAGTAAAGTCTACTCCTTTTCCATGAATGAAACTTACATGCAAAGGCAGCAAGTGTTAACGAAAAAGAATTACATTGTGAAAAGGGACGTTACAACATCGAAGCGAGTTTTTATAGTAGTGTTCGAAAAGGGGATGCCCCGCTCCCTAGAGCCGGTTGAATCCGGACTTCACCCAGTTAAAGTGGCAATTATTCTAAAACTAGAAATTAAATAGAAATAAGGAGTGTGAGTTAAAACGTTTTTAATTAAAAATTAGGTGGCGTTGAAAGAGGTTTATTTTAAAGATGGGGAAAATATTCTCTCTCTCTCTATATATATATATATCAAAAGAAACTAGAAACATAAAACAAAAACTCAAAAACAATCAAGACACAATGGCAAAAATATAGACAAGAACCAAAATAAATTGAAAAATATCATAGCGAGCCGCTCGTCAGGAAGCGAAGCTCGCTCATGATATTAATTTGTGCTTTTTTCTGCTAACGACAAGCGAAATCCGTTAAAATATGCCACCATCCCTTCAAAAAGCACAAGCCAATTAAAATGGAAAATGAGAAAATTCTGGAATAAAAGATAAATACATTGAAGATGATTTAAAAAGAATCGAAAGCAAAAAATTCGAATACAAAAGACCTAGAATAAAATAAAATAAAATAGTAGTATGCACAAAACAATAAAATAAAAGCGAAAAAGGCTTTCCATGGCCAGGAAAAAGCTAACATGTCCGTGAGAACCACGAGGAGAATGGACGCCAAACCAGTTATTGCTGCTGCCAAACAGAGGAAGAAAAAGAGAAGGAGAAAAAGGCTTTGCCAGTAGCTCCGGAATCACTGCTTGAGATATCGTCGCACAAAGTTTTCGGGATTACCATTATATAAAAGTTGATCATACAAAAGCTTTAATTGTCTCGATTTTGAATTTTCGTTCGAACAAATGAATTTAATACGAGAAAATTGAGAGAGAATAGTGTTTCTATAAATCTTAATAGAAATATTAGAAGACCAATAGGAAAGTCGGTTGACACAAAAATTAAAATCCATTCTTTTGTCAAAAATATCTATACAAAAGTTATTATCAACAAGTTTAATATCCAGATATAAAAAATCCGCTACAAACTGATTACTGTTTGTTTGTCTAAGAAGCAAGGCTGAAGGATAAATATTTTGCCACGTAATATTAAATGTTCCATGATTAAAAACAATAAGATCGTCTACAAATCTGAAAGTCTGAGGCTGAAGAAGTAAATAATTCTTTTCAAAGTAATGAAGGAAAAGGTTAGCTGTAATAGAAGAAAAAGAAGATCCTTGAGGAATGCCATGTGATTGGAGAAAAATACTTCCCCCATTGTAAATAAAATTATTAAATATGCAAAGATTACATAATTTATCCCAATACTCAAAAGAAATATTTATAATATTTTTATAATAAAAAAAGTATGAGTTAAGCACCTTTCGAAGAGTGGCTAAAGGAATGCTTGTAAAAAGATCTTTGAAGTCAAAAGTCTCAATAGAAGAAATACTGTCGTTATTATTGTGAATGAAATCAATAACCGGTTTATTATTGTTAATAATCCAAGTGAAACCTTCTGAACAAATGATATTCAGTAATTCTTTTAACAGATTAAAGAAAATGTAACCAGGTTGCGTCATGTATGAAGAAGTTCCACAAGTGATAAAACGATAAGGAATAGGATTTTTGTGAAATTTTGGATTAATAGTAATGTAAGGAAAGCAAAAATTATATTTCTTAATTTTGAAGAATTTATAGAAAGCAAGAATTTTTTTGGAAATTGTACTCATATTAAAGTTGGACTTTTTGTATGTTGCTGAATTTTGAGGTTCCCTATCCAGAAGATTACAGCAATGCTGTTTGCATATAAAAGCATAGTTATTGGAAGCTTTGTCGATTGGAGTGATGATGCATTTACTTTTTAAGTCTTCAATAGCAATTTTAATATTAGAAAAGCTAAAAGAATCAAAACATTTGGAATTATTATAATGGAGGGAGAAAGACTTTTTCAAAAGGTAAAAAAGATTCCATTTCCACTCAATGAAAAATTCAATAGGGATAGAAAAAGCATTAGAAGTATTTAAACAGAAATCATCAATATTATTCAGCAATTTATGCAGTATGGAAGGAAGAGAAACTCGAAAAATCGGTCTGAATTTTTGACCTTTTAACATGATATTTTTAAGATCTGTATTTTCTACAATGTCTAGATAACCAGTAACAATATGGCCAGAATCTTTGTCAATAAATTGAGAAAAAGAGTCTTTGTCACAAAAACATTTAGCTGTTTTTTTAAGTTTTACAATGTCAGAAGAGGCATTATTGTAATTGAAGATTTTTCTGCCAAAAGGAACATTATATTTAAAAGTCTTTTGTAAACTAATGTTTTTAATAGGAAAGAAATGCTGTGCATTATTGAAAATGGAAGAGAAAGGAATCTTGTTAAAAGTAGGATGCTGGAAATTAAAAACGAAATGCAACTTTTTAGCAGGATCTTTAGTAGGAATTTTTGACAATCGCTGTTTCATAAGATCTAAAATGAGAATTTTGAAATATAAGTTATTGGACTTAAATGAACCAAAGTTTGAAAATAAATCAAGAAGCAAGCTAGATCTTAAAGAGAAAACAGAATTCTTGACAGAAGCCCACAGATAGGAGTTTGCAAAAGAAAGTTCTAATGCCTCTATTTCACTAAAAAGGTCAGAAACTGTTTTAAAAGGTCTTTTCTTAATCCTTTTTCCTCTGCAACCTCTAGAAGTCTTATGATGTGTATTATGAAAAAGCTTAAATGTACATGTCTGGAGAAATCTGCATGCTATTAAAAAGGTCATTAAGACCGTAGGGAATAATTGTTTTGTATTGGAGCATAAAAAGGTTTTCTTTTGAAAGGTGACTGTTTATATCAGGAACAATATCCAAAATTTTAATAGAATTATTATCAATACTAGGACGCTTAAAGTGCTCAAATTCAGCATTAAAAGAAGAATGTGCTAAATATTTTTTTATATCATGTCTGTGTTGGTTAATTCTAACATTGATAGTATTGCTGGTCTGACCCACATATTTTATATCACAAATGGTACATTTCAAAGATAAATACAGTTGTCGATTTTGCAACCAGGAATCAAAGTATCATCATTGCGAACTTGATCTACATCAAGCTTAGGGCAAGTAAGACATCGCCTATTAGAACATTTTCTGGAAAAAATCTCTATGTTATGGCCCCCAGAAGACGGTAAGTAAGAAAATTTCCTGTCGCAGAGATCATGAGCAAAATCTTTGCAAAACATGGGGTAATTGTCTGACGATGTAAATCTATCTCCCAGAGTAGAAAGACACCGAGCACTGCGCGTTGAGCACATTTTGCCAGTCGCTAAATAATTCATTGCGTGAAATGCCATAGTCAATAGGAGAAGAAAAGGCAGTAAAAAGCAAGTATAGAGCATACAAGGAGCGCTGAAAGCTGCTGCAACAAGCATGCTTTGTCTGTACTAAAATTTTATATTCTGTTTGAATATGTTTATATATATATATATATATATATATATATATAAACAGAAACAAATGCAAAAACCAATTAAGAAATTAGTTTTTAATCAAAATAAATACTTAACTTAAAGAAGTAATATTTCAGATGAAGTAAACTTAGGAAATGGACACAACGCGATTAACAAAAATTCTAAAAAAGATTTAAATATGAGAAAAAAAAGATTTAAATATGAGAAAATATATATCAATGTCATGAAAATCAATCAATTTGAAATTAAATGGAAAGGCTGTAGTTAATCTGTAAAAGCGTATAGATGCTCATCAGGGTAAGTAAAATCTATACGAACCGCTAAAAAATTAGAGAAATCATAATGTTTTCTGCGAACAGTGCTAGCATAAAGCTAAAAACACCGTCCTTTACCCCGAACATTATGATAGACCAAGATACACTTTACAATTCTTTTATGATTGTTTCTTATTTGTTTTATATACGATATTTAAACGATAATATCAAAATAAAACAAGTTAATATAACGTTTTTAAAAATATATAAAATTATAGTTTAATTTATTAATGATGATTTAATATAGTATATGTAACATATTTTAGTTATAATATTTTCACATTAAATGCGGAACTGTATTTCGTATTTATCTTTTGGAATTTATTGCTATGACTTTGAATCAGAAGCATTTAGTTAATTTTCACGTTCTTTTCTTAATATATTTTGGAGATTTACTCCTATATTTGTTGTCTTTTTCCAACAATTGGCCCTCACAGAAGGTTGGTGCCTACAAATTTCGAAATAATGTGACATAATCGATTCCTAAGTTCGATTGGCATTTGATTGTTGGAATTCCATATCTGGGTTGTCTTTTTCATAGTAATAGTTATTAATCTATTATCTTTCTGTATTTCGTTGTGTGAATAATATTAGGTTATATTGTTTTTATATTTAATTTTAAATGAGGGTTTAATAGGTGTATATGATGAATATGTTATTTGAGTTTTAATGGTATAATATATATATATATATATATATATATATATATATATATATATATATATCATATCAAAACATGTGTTATCTTTTCAATATATACAAATATTAATTTAAAAATTAAAATTAAAACCAAATTACTTTATGAATAATCATACAAATGAAATACAAAAGATAGTTTGATTAAAAAGTATTACACTATGAAAAAAGATAACCTAGAATTGGAATTCCAACAATCAAATGACTTTCAGCCTTGGGAACTGATTTGTCACATTATATATATATAAAATAGACAGTCGAAAGAATGGAAAGTGTTTGGTAAAAGCGTTTGGGCACTCATCAAGGGAAGTGAAATCCATACGAACCGCATTAGAAATATCCTAACGTTTTCTGAAAACCCCAAACCCCATCGTTTTCCAAACATTTTTACTCCTTCCCTGAAAAAAGTCTATGAATTGTTAAAATAAGAAATACTGTATGAAAGCTTCGTATAAAAAGCTTAAAACAACTAGAATCATGAAATTTCTTTTCTATCCAAGTATTCAAATAATCACATCTCGTGCGGCAATTGTTCTCGAACTTATAACATTAATAATGTCTAGAAAAACATGATAGTATTAATTATATCAACTATTTATAAATTATAATTATTTTAAATTGACCACAAATTTTACGAACACTTTACATTTGCAGTCAGTTGCCATGATTTGGCTGAAAATATTGAAGCCATAACTAGCCTGATTTAATAAATTTTTAATTACCATTTACCATTTTAACAAATGCATTAATGAGCGATAACTGATTCAAACATATGTATGCAATTTATCCATTAATGTCTATTAATTTGAAGTAAAATTATATAATGCTACATTATTCTCTCTTTTATAGGATATTCTGGAAAATCCTGATATCAAACTAGATCATATGTTCATCGCTTCATTAGTATTCGACTTAATAAAGGTAATGGTTATCTATCGTTTATACTAACATACGATCATTTTATTACATTTACATGAATGCTTTATATCGATGCCTTTCAATAACTTATTCCTGTGTATGAAATAACCAATTATTTGTGATTCTTAGAATCCGAATTTTGAAATAGGCTTGTTTTATCGATGTGTTTCAGATTCAATCTTTTATAATTATTATAAGAATAAAATGATATGGTGCAATTTTGTTTTACTTTAAATTTTAAACCGAAATAATTATTATTTTCCTACAAAGAAAAATGTATCCTTAGCATACGAACGCAAATGTGAATAATCTTGATATTTTCTAGCTTTAAAACATTGACACACATACATTTTTATTATCATTCCTTAAATTCTTATGAACAATTTCCTGTTTTAAATTCTTTTGATAACTAACATTGTTCTAGTCGTTTGAAAGGAGTACAAAACCATTTTAAAAAGAAATAATAAGTTTGATTTTAAGAAAAGCATCTTTTATTTATCCTTAAGTGTTAGATGAGAGAAAATAGGATTAGGTCAGTTTAGTTAGGTCAGCGTCCCTTCTTAAAGAAACACGAGGGCTATTTTAGGACAGCCCTCGTAATTTTGAACCGCGATCAGATAACGAGGATCACACTTGAGCTGGAGCTCCAGTCTTCAAATTTTTCAATCACACCACCAGGAGGGCGTTTGACCCCCGACGCCAGATTTAACATGCATCAGGCCCTCATACACGGTGGTTCTATATTTGAATCGGATTTTGAACCTCGAACCCTCCGACCCGAGTCCTTACCACTAGGCCAAAGCGTCCTGTGAAAATGGGATACATTATTTTTTGGTTTTTAGAAAAAACATGAAAAACTCTGCAAATTTCAAGTTCGTTCCCTTCAAACCTAGTCGCAAAGGATTAAAAATATATTTGCTAATTTTTTTAACTGTGCGCTACAAACAATCAACTCGTTTAGAAAAAATTTACTTTGCTCTATGTTACTGTGTGAAGCTAGAAACTTTTCCTCGTTTTAGAGTATTATGGCAGTAATGGGAAGTTTGAAGATTTATAAATTTTCTTACTTTTGTAAGAGCATTGTTACAATTTTATTACAGTGTTGTTCAAAATTATTAGAATCTCAAATATATTAATTTTATTATTAATTCAATCTTATTCATTAGAAAAAGCTTCAAATAGCTCAAATTTTATCTCAGAGTTTGTCAAAATAGGAACATTTTCATATAACTATAAATTATATGCTCTTCAAAATTATTCGAGCGATCATAAACTTATAACGAAAAATACAATAACAATTTTTAAAATTAAATATCGGTGTTTAATGTTCGTTTGGACCTCCTCTAGCCTCAATCATTGCTTTCGATCTTAAAATCAGGCTATCAACCAGTTTCTGCGTTGTCTCCTGGTTGATACTGCGCCATTCATCTTTGGTTTTCTCAAAAAGTTTATTTATTTATTTTTTTCTCTCTCTTCAAACGGCAATTTCTGATTCAAAACTGACCATAAATTTTAGATGGGATTAGGATCTAAGCTTTGTGGTGGCCACATCAATATTTTAATCTTGTTATCTGAGAAATAATCTTTGGCAATCTTTGACATGTGTTTTCGTCATTTTCTTCATTTAAAGTTATAACGCCGACCCCCACTCAAATTTGTGATTAATTTCTTCAGATTTTGGGACAGGATATCGATACTTAGTCATTTTACTGTTGTACATAAAACACTGTCTTCGAATAGTGAATTCTTGAAAATGTGCTCTTTTACAAAGTCCAAGCGCTTTGCCATGTAGAGAATCTTTTGTCTTTTTTGAGGTATATGGTATTTTTTTTGGATATAGATTATCAACCTTGACTTCTTGATTCTAAGGTGAACTATTAGAGCTCGCACATTCAATTTCAAGTCTTCTACAATCTCTCGTTCTTTTTCTCTGTCAATCTTGCAAGCATAGAGTCGCCATCTATTATTTTCGATTAATCCTGTCGTCTCATATTTCTTGTACAAATAGTAGATACCTCATCCTTTCGATATTCAATTATGCGGTGGCGATGATCAACATAAATCTCTAAACTTTTAGGCATTACTGTTAACTTGACTGCTTCATAGACAAAAAAAAATTAATTACCAAGTAAATTAGTTTTAAAATGAAAATTTATCAAAATAAAAACAAATCCATTTCATACTCACTTAAATATTACCTTCTTCAGCAGCCGTTCGAATAATTTTGAACAGCTAATATATGATGTTTGAAACACTAATCTTTTCTAAGAAGTAGTGAGATTTCATGAAAGAACAAAAACTTATATGCATTTATGGAGGTTGAAATAAGGTACTAGAAACTTAAAAACAAAATGGCAAAATATCAAGTTTTTACAACTTCATGAACAAAAGATGAAAATTTAACAGTCCTTTCTAATAATTATAAATAGCACTGTATATGATCCTGAAAGATTTTGTATGTATGATATAAAAGTATATTCACACATCCGCAGGAAAACTTAATAATCTTTGACATCCACGGAGATTCAAAGTGATTTTCTAGTTTGATTTGTATAGCAGATAGATAAACTGTTTAACTTTATATCAGTGATTATTTAATTTTTTTTATTTCAATTAGATTTTTTCCTCCAAATGTAAAAGATTTTAAGAACAGCTTTTATATTAAACGAGTTATTGTTCTGACTGCGACCTAGTCCTAATTCCGCCATTTTTAGAAATTTGCATGAAGGTTTTTTTCATGCTTCCTTAAAATATCCTTGTGCAATTTCACTAAGCTGCGATATTTACCAGAACATAGAACTTATAATCATAAGAATTACCCCCCTCCGCCACGCTTTAGCAACCAGGGCTCACTACATGTCACGGTTACCGCGAAAAATAATCTGGGCACTGTGCATAATAGCCCTCCTCATTACGAGCAGCACATGTGACCCCCCCCCCCCCCCAGACAGAGATATGACCCGTCATCGGCGATGGGCCAAAACCGTGTCACCATTATTGTACCCTGTTAGAATCTTACACTTATATCTCATCCCGATATTTGAGGTCTCCCTTGTAGGAACTTATATGATCAATGATCATAAACCGATGCCATGCCAGCCACTCTGCAATTCTGCTTGATGAAGATTATTCAAGAATAATCTTCAATAATTGAATCGATTATTGCGAATCTCGCCATCTCAAACATTTAATGGGTGAAAAGCTCTAGTATCACCACAGCAGCCTTGGACATTTCTAATAAGACAATATTCTTCTATAAAGCCACTGGTATCAGTATTGACAAAAACGACATCAACTTTAGAATCAACAAATAAATAATTATAGGTGACCAACTTTTTTTTTAAATGAAAAGGAGGACGCAATAAAATTGAAGGAAAAAATAATAAAAGAAGCATTTTTTATTGGTGCAACATTAATACAGAATACATCTATTATAATAAATGGATAATAAAAATATTTAACATTTTGTATATGATTATGCTTCACATGCATATTAATTATTATTTAAATAAGTATTTTCAATGAATCAATATTTCTTGTCAGTAATATCATCCTCTAATAATATATTATCAAATATCAAACAGAAACAGCTTCATATTGAGATTTTCTAATTGCTGCAGCTAGAGTATCAGCATTCAATCTCGATTTCTCACTCGGCAAATATCATTTGCAAATGAAAATTCAGCACTGCATTAGTTCTGAACGCTAGCGTAAAATAGAACAAGAATAAATAAAATTTCATGGAATATTTTCATTTATGATATGGCTGAATATTCCACTCATCTTTAACAACTTCAACTGTTTATTTCCCCATTTATTAATTTTCGAAAAGAGAGGAATAACTTTTCATTTGAGAAGACAGAACTTATGACAAGAAGACCTGTCCTCTTATAGGAGGGGCGATTAGTCTGCTTAATATTAACCATATGACATCTAACACACGTAATGAAATTATTTTTTTTTTTCTTTGGGGCATGATTTTTCTCCCACCGTTCGACCTCAAAGTGCAGAAGCCAAGATCTTCAATTGTGTCGTAGTCAATTGGGTTCTGCAAATAACTGACTACGGTTTGGAGAACTCACCACGGCGGCCGAAAATGAAATATTTCTTAACTACGATCATTATCAGTAAAGTTTTGTTTAATCCTATCTAAAATAAGATTCTATATTTTTTTCTGGCATATGAAAAAAATGGTTGCAGCTTTAATAGCATGACAACATGCTTAGTTAGAAACCAGTGTGTTAACATAAATGTTTAGGGAGAAATATTTGCCGTCCATCAGATGCTCTTAAAAACTTTTTAAAACATATGAAAAAAAATTTACTAGACGAATGCATGGTCCTTCTTTGTATATTCACGAAGTCAAGTGCTTCCACATGACATTTGTAGGTTTTCTTTCCAAAATTTCTCATGTTAAGCTTGTTGGCGTTAAGGATTTTATTACTATGAAATTATTTTATTCGCAAATAATTTTTTATAAACATACCTACAAGAATAATCCGTATTGTGGCATAAGGTCTCAATTTTTTCATCTCTAGATAGTATTTTACATTTTAAGGGTATTGTTTCATTTTATCTCTTTTGGTATATATTTTATCGAAGTTACAGGTTTTTTTTATTTAAATTAAGTATATTTCAGTATTGAAGTTGAGGCAGAATAGACAGAGCGTTTGTTTGCGCCGTGAGACTAGCGAGTTCTAGCTATTTATTATAACAAGTCGGAAGGAGAAAATATGAAAAACAGAAAGCTATAAAAGACTCATTTTTGCTCTCGGTTTTCTAATTATTTAACTGCAGAGATTAAGTCAGATGGGTTAAAATAATAGAATGATTCATTCACTACGTGCGCACTGCAATGTCGATTGTAATTTATTGCTCGACTCTATTTCTTCGTATTTATAAAAATGCTATCTACATGACAGTAGGCGAAAACTATACTAAAAAAAATTTTTTATTCATAATCAATAAAAAAAAATATCTTTGCGCAAAGATTTTTACAATAGAAAGATTAGAATTTCACAACTGATATTTGTCAATAGTACTTTTAATACCTGTTGAACCTAACATGTAACCAAATGTAAAATGTATCTTTAAAGATGATTCTTTTCGAATACTACGAATCTATACTAATAAAGACAATGTTTGCGTATGTGCGTGTGTCAGGGAAAGTGTGTGTGCGATGAACAGAATATATCATTCGCCATAAAATTTGGCAGATAAGTAGTCGTAATGGTGACTCAATGCACTTCCGAAATTAAAATTTTAATTTTTTTTCCTAGAAAAATTCTTTACTTAGCATTTTGATTGTTTTTTTGGTGATTTTTAGCACTAAGTGCAATAACATGGTTTCAAGGATAATTACTTGCGAAAAAATAGATATACCTTCGAAAAAAAAGAACGAACGATTTCCGTTCTAATGAAGTTTGTTTCGAACGTCTAACGTAATTTACTGAATTTCGGGAATTTCGAAATTTTTTACTAAAATACTCACTTTTCAAAAAAAAAAATCCGGAATTTTTAAAACTCTTGCATCCAGCGTTCAAGTAAAATATCATTTTCAATTTTTTTAGTAGTAAATGAATTATTTTTCTCTGATTTAAAACAAAAACGGTTAAAATATTTTATTTCTTCTATTTTAAATTAATTTATTTCTTGATGGGATCAGAGACTTTCTCCCGAATGCCTACGACCACGCCAAGATGCTTTGTGACTGAAGATAAACCTGCTTATACTGAAGGTCGCGGTTTCACCAACCCTACTGGCGCGGGAGAAAGCAACCATGATTTGTTTGCATGTTTACGTTCCCCGCGAATAACTAGAAATCATTCATGGACGCAGTCATTAAAAACAACAACACCGGAACGTCTGACTTGAAATCGTGAAATTATGAGATACCCGATGCTGAAATAAAATTTGCAGATATATGTTTTAAAATTCAGTTCATTTTCGTTATAAAAAAAAAAACAAGTAATATCAAAGTAAAATCATGACAATGATAAATCTAAGCTTATGAAAGAATGTCTGTGTATGTCATATGTCATTCGGGGATTTTTTTAATAATGATTTTCACGGTGAAATTTTAATATTGTATTGTAATGTCACTGTGCTGTTTTCAGCAATACGTAACCCT
>BGPR01040774.1:0-13848 GCA_013235015.1 Araneus ventricosus | reverse complement strand
AGAGGAGGGTGAAAAAAGAGGAGTTGGTCCCTTCTGTAAGAGTACTGCTTTGGAGGGGGACGGAGAGTTCTAATTTGTCCGCCGAAGGAGGGCTCTTAACAATCTTTTGAAAGGCCTGAAACAAGCTTGTAATAAAAGCTTGGGGAAATCTTTCTGAAAACCTTACAGAAAACCTTGTTTCTTGTTGACTAGCGAACCTTTCCGCTTACCTTGCCGAAAGGTTGAACCCTTGTCATGGAAACCTTTGTGACAACCCTTTACCCCTGCCGACGACAAGGTTTCCAAAACCTTTTGGACAAGTTTTCTTTGCTATCTGGGATGGCTCTTGTCATTGGCAATATAGCAAGTATTAAGAGAAGTACGTATGCATTATAAGTATAGTTAGTTCTTCATAATATTTTTTTAATTTAAATTTTACTAAAGTATCCGCATTCCTTGCCCATTTGTATTGAATCATTCGCTTCTATTTTTTACAGAAATTATTCTAAATTTTTATGAAATGTAAAATTTTAATATCGAAACAGTGACGCAACTGTTAACTGTCCTAAAATGAATGAATCTAATGACGGAAGCGAAAGATGAAAGAAATTTTAATAATAGCTTTTTTTTTCTGCAGAAAATAGTATTTTTCAAACACTGAAGTACTGAATATCGTGAATGAATAATAACAATAGTAGCAAATTCAACAAAAAATGCTATTATTAAAATTTATGTATTCTTTATTATTAAAAATGTAAAAAATATTCTAGAACAGTGTTTAAACACTGTTCTAGAATATTTTTTGAACGAAACGCGTTGCTTGAGTTTGGGCGAAGCTGCGTGATTGATCCAAACTGTCAAAGATCGCAACCAAAAGATCTGTCAATTTTTGCTGCAAGATTAAGATCGTGATCGATAGCTTCAGAGAAACCGAAAAACGAAATGAGGAATGAAATAAAAAATATTTTAACTGGCGTAATAAGTATAAGGCATTAAAAATGACGAAAGGTGAAAAAGACTTGCGTTTTTAATGTTATTTTTTAATAATATGTTTTTTAACTCGCATGTTGAAGCACATTGATGAAATTTCATTTTGCTTCTGATGCGATCTTTTTACTATTAATTCTGAAAAACATGCTGTGAACTATTAAAATACAGTAAATTTATTTACTTTTTCATAAACTAGAAAGTTTAGTTTTTCTATGGTTCATGAACCCAAAAATTAAAGAAAAACTTTTTTATGAGATAACTTTTTAACTTTCTTGAACATTTTTCACTCTGTTGAAATAGAGAAATACATACTCTGTAGAAATACATCCTATTGAAATAGATCTCCGAATATTTTAAGTATGCTCAAAATGAAAGAATGTTTTTTGCTTCTTATAATATAATATAGTAGATTTAATTATTTTTCTATATAATTTTGTTTTGAGTATTATTTGACGGGAATAAAAGTATTTGATCATTATTTCGAACCTAAATTCGTAAATACAAATAATCCATGTTAACAAAGTTACTTTTTCTTATTCAAGAATTTAAAAATATAGCACATGCATAAATGAAGAACAAGAAGTAGAAAATTAAATTGATATGCATCATTTTATGTATGAGATAATTTTATTTAGCCAGATAAATTTACTACCTTCTTTATAAAGCTCCTAAAAGTATTTCAGCAAACTTTTTGCATATTTTCCTCCTCTAAATAATCAAGCTTGACATTTCCTTCCTTGTTCGTACCTTGAATAATTTATGACTGCGCATGTGTGAAACCTAACGTAATTTTTCATTCTTAACTTAAGAGCAAGATATTCAGACCAACTTATATAAAAATTCCAGTTCAATACCGTTAGTATTCGCAAAGGTATCGGCATTTGCAAAAGCTAAATTGCTTCTGATCTCAAAGAGAAACAAAATGATGAGGGTTCTTGCACAAATTGTTATTTTTTAAAATTTAATCTTCAAAAGTAATATTGAATTTTATGAAGGTTGAATATCCTGAATACTCATGTACACGTATAAATTAAATTCATAATTTAAATTGCGTTTCGATGGTAACTTATTCGGAGGATAAATAGCCGTTATCCTTAATTGGTTTCAATGTGAAACCACAAATTTCTTGAAAATAAAAAAATACTAATTATTTTTCTCTTGCATATTTATAACCAGCCACATGCCTAATATTTATTTTTGAAATAAATTTAGTAATTTTCCAAACAAAACTGTATTATTGTCTGCTACAAGAAATGTTCTTTTTTTCCTTCTGCTTTTCCTTGGTCCAAGATTGTCCAGTGCCTACGTGCAGGAGGTCAGTTAAAGGTCACTTTCTCACCACATTACGAGCGGGGGAGGCTATAAGGTCACTCTGAAATAGCGCCTGACAACAAGCTTGTCCAATCAGGCGTTGTTTTTTTTCGGTGACGCAAGGCTGGAGTGTGAAGAGGGGCTTGATCTTTTCACTTGAAAAAGGATTATTCGAGAATCGAGACTCGCTGTTGGATGATTTTTTTTGGAAAAAAAAATGGTGCTCATCCTTCGTTCCGGTGCGGACATTTCGAATTGCATCTGCTGAGTTTTTTTGCCCACAATGAGGAGTACGTGAATGCCCCGTTCGTGTAATGCCCCCCCCGTCTGGATTGTGGAAGAAGGAGCGGACTTGTATGATGGATAAAAATTGATGAAGAAGGAAACCAAACAGATAAGACCTTTTCATTTATCAATATCTTTTTACGTATTTCATGGCGGACATTAATTTTTTGCATCCAATTTGTACCCCCTTTCCATAAAAAAAATAAAAAAAAGGAGAGGAAACTTCAAGACTATATTTTAAAGATTTCTCGGACTTTTTGAGTTCCTAGGTTAATGACATTAAGTTTTTTTTTCGTGAATGTTGATCAATATTATAGTTTAAGAAAAGGGGCCCCTGCTAATATGTAGCCTAGAGATTAAGTTAATGTCAGATATTGTTTTTGTGTATTAATATAAATAAATCTTTTAGTTGCCTTTTTTTCAGGAGTAATTCTTTTTTGTATTCATGTCTGACATTGTTAACTTTTCATTTATTTTTATATTTATGCGTGATATCTTTCCTTTTTTTTATTTTTAGTAAAAAGGATACTTGAAATATATACGGACAAATTAATTTAGCAAATGCAATTTTTTAATCTAATGAACTGCAGTTTTATATAATTAAGTGTTTATATATTATATTATATAATATCATGTTAACAATTTATGCTTTTATATAACAATTTATGTGTTTAAATACCAAGTTAACAATTATATATATTTAAGTGTTTCAATCCATCAAGTAAACAACTTAACAATTTTGGTATATATGATATTATATTATAGATAATAACAATTTAGTAATTTATATGTTTAAGTTATCAATTTATCAAGTAAACCACATAAGAATTTATGCTTTTATATAACAATTTATAAAGTAGACCATGCAACAGAAACATTTAGTGAAGTTGAAAGGGTTAACTACAAACAGGGTAAATAATTTTCAACAGTCATAAGAATTTTTCTAATGTGCAAACGTATTTGATTAATTTCCTTCTTTCATTCCCTGGTATTGTTTAGAAGCATTTACAGCTAAAAATGTAGCATATCTTAAAGTTAGGGGAGTTTTTGTAATAAATTTGATTAATTTGTCAAAATACACTGAAGAGCCAAAAAAACTGGTAAACCTTCTTTATATCCTGTCGGGCCCCACGAGCACGCAAAAGCGACGCAAAACGACGTGGCAAGTACTCGACTGGTGTCTGAAGGTATCCTGGATTCAATTCACACCATGAATCCTGCAGGGCAGTCAACAACGGTACACGAGTGGGCCTTCGGCTCTGAGAGCCCATATTAATGACTGTCCGTTGAACAGTTCGCACGCTGACCCTTGTAAATGCCCCATCACTGAAATCCGCGGCAATTTGAGGAAGTATTGTACGTCTGTCTCACTTAAGGATTCGCGTCTGACGTCAGTGGTCCAGTTTTTTCAAGGTCTTTTATCCGGCCGCACCGATGGCGGAAATTTGATGTTTTACTGGATACTCGATATTCACGGTACACTCGTGAAGTGGTCGTACGCGAAAATCCAAATTTCATCGCTACTTCGGAGATGCTATGTCCCATCTCTCGTGCGCCGACTATAACGCCACGTTCAATGTCACCTAGATCTTGAAAACACTCTATTTCAGCAGCTGGAACCGATCTAATACATTTGTCAGACATCTGTTGTTTTATACGGGCCTACCGCATCGGGTTAAGATGATTGGTTGCATATCTCCGTTATTTGCATATGCGCGCCTGTACCAGTTTTTTTGGATCTTCAGTGTAACATTCACTGAAAACCTGCTATTGTTATCTTGCATCGAAGTGGCAAATGCCAAATTGAAGGAAAGCTCTTTTTAACCACAGGATGACTCATAAAGAATCCTCTCTTTTTAAAAGATTGATTACAAAGTGCGAATAAATCAATGGGAGTCCCACAAATGCGAAACTGATTCGTAGCGCATGGTTTAAGTTGACATTGATTGAGAAGACATCCGGACTTCTGTGACCGGAATGATATATAGTTTCTTGTCATTTACGGTTTCCGCTGCGTCTCCTGCACGTCAAGGCATTACTCCACGATTAATTGGCTTTGCGTTCGAAATAAGCCAAGGAGTATTTGTTTTAACGCTATTTGCTGGGTAACGTAATTTACGCAATTTGATTTATCTGTGTGAGAATGAAACCGTCCAATTGACTTCTGTCTTTTCTTGGAATTCATGAATTCGAATTTACTTCTATTATCATTTCATTATTTTTTTCTTCGCTTCGAGCTTGTGGATTTATAGTATTTTTTGTTATTGCAGCTTCGGTCTAGTATAAATTCATACCTCTAAATTCTTTTTGTAATTTGAGTATAAATTAACTTTTGATTATTTATTAACTATAAATATATTGCCAAGGGCGTCTTAGTATCTTTGTTTTTTAAAAGAAGGAGGGGGACGGGGGGTAGTTGGCACTCGGCTCAAAGTCAATCAGAAACTGCTAAATGACAGTAAAAATCGGATTAGAATGAACTGAGAGTATGACTCACAAATTTTGAGCCAGTTTTAACTGAATCCACAAACGTTAGAGACGAAATTGTGTTTTTGCTTAGAAAAGTAAATATTTACCTCTCACTTGACTTTCTTCTGGAGTAGACAATATTGGTCATGAGGATTATTGCCTGTTACATTTTTTTATTATGATGTTTAAGGACACATTTGTGAGGATACGTCCGTGAGGATACGTCCTTTAATTAGATAATTATTTCTGAAAAAAATTTGAATCGAAATCAAAATGTCGAGATGGGGCATGTTGGCACCAAGCGGGGCAGGTTGGTCCTGTGTTTGGGACATTGTTTCAGACATGTCTAAATTGGCTTTATTGCTGCTGATCTTATCCTTTTCATTGTTGTCGCGTAATGACCATTTTATTACTGCAGTTTGTTGAATATTTTTATCATTGTAGTCCTTGGACTAATGGCCCAACCGAATTGTACGTCAAATTTTTATTTTAGGGAAGGCGCATACATGCAATTCCTTCGGCAACTAAACAGTTTCGTCGAGTTGACTGCACCGCGATTAAACTGTTTTGTTGCCAGAGGTGCGCATACATGCGATTTTTTGTCTTTCGACTCTATATTTTTGGATGTGCTCGCTGACTTCTCAAATGCACTACGCACGTGCTGGGAGACTCAAAGTGATTTTTTAATAGTGATACAATTCAGTTTTTCTCAAAATTCACCAAATTTATTTTCAGCTAACACTTCCTCAAGAAGCTATCATTTTAATCATTAGATTGAATGGTAAACTTTGATTTTTAATGATCAAATCTTCAAGGACCTCTTTCTTTATTAAGTGCTTTGATGAGAATTACTAATAATAGGCGAGTTCTGTACCTAATACTTCTGTACCTGTAAGCCTATAATTCGAACTTATATTGGTTAACTTGGAGGTCAAAATTTAAAACTGTGCGCATTTCTGAATTGTTTTCGTTAGTTAATTACGTCCGTTTCTTATAAGTGCCTGCGAATAAATTTAAGGCCCATAATTAACTCAAGAAATCGGTCCTGGCTGCTGTTCTATGTATTTAATTAAAAAAACGTGGAAAGTGTTAATGTTTGCTTTAAAGTTTTATTATACAATTTTTGTACTCTAAGTGTTGTACCATATATGTCTTTAATTAAATTACTTACTTTTTTATTGGAATAATTAAAAATTTTAAAATTATAACTAATATTACTTTATAAATCAAAATTGTTCACTATTTATTAATTAATTATGTAGAATTAATTAAAACTTTTAAATGTTATAAATAAATCTGTATTGCAGTTTTTAGAATAAAAACTGTCGTTGTCTCTTGTGTTTATTTTTTGAAGCAATTTTTCTTAATTTGAACTTCTGGATGCATCTAATTTTCATAGTGAATCAGTCAGTTTCAAATTTATCAAATTCGAATTTGTTATCAATATTCATTTTAAAAATAGTCTTCCCCAGAGTAAAATAACCGAATAGTGGCGGTATTTTCGTGGGGATGTGAGAGGATTAAGTCCTGTTTAGCATTTAAATGTCAATATGACAAAAGTGTCTTCCTTCAAATTTTGTGTTGGAAAAAGTCTGATTGGTTTAAACAATTGCAAAATTCTAGAAGATAATAAGTTATTGTAACTTCCATCGTCGGGTTGTGCGGTACAACGACTGTAATAAACTTTCAAATCTCTTTCTACAAAGTTATATATATTTGGCATAATTTTATTGGCATTGTATTAATTTTAACTAAAATTTTAAACGAACTATATGTTTTAACGTAAACTGACAAAAACTGAAAATCTGATTCTTTCTCTGTATGCTTTGTGTTATATGAGACATATGACCTGGTTAGAATGACAGTGGTGTAAGTCCTACGAACTTAGTTCTGAGGAATTGAAGGTTTTCTAAAATCGTTTGCAAGTAGTTCAGGTCAGTAGACATTTTTGAGGCTGCTCCTAGTGATCAATTACTGTACTATTGAATTATGCAGATATCACACTAAACAGAGGAACTGGAAAGGAATCCGAATCCACGCTTAACTCAGATTGTACAATTTTGTGACGTACACCACGGTTATTCTAACCAGATAATATACAAATGGCAATAGGATTTTGTCCATGGTGCCAACGGAGTGTTTGTCACATCGCAATCTGATTGTAAAAGGCTTGCACTACAATAAGTCATTGGCAGCTCGGCTTGGACTCGCTTTCTTTCAATGTCTATTTTTCAACCGTTCCAGTTTTGAAAATGCGCGAGTTCCCTGCTGCCATTTCTTCATTCTAAGCGCTAGTTGCTTGTGGTTGCACTTATTCGATTCTCCTGAGATGAAATGCTCTTTCAGAGATTCTCAGAGTTGGAAGTCGTTGTTGTCTTTGTCCAAGCATCTGGTTTGTCGTCAGTCTTTTGGAGAGAAGTGACCCATTCACTCCTTTAAGATTCTGTTTGCTCGGCATGAGGTATTAAACGACAGATATAATACACATTGTCACGAATAAGGTAAAAAGAAATTCTAAATAAAAATATGTTCTTCTTCCGCGTGATCCACATTCAGTGCCGGTTAACTAAATAGACAAAATAGGTGAATAAAAAAATAGGCAAATAAAACTGCCTTGAGGCTCTTCAGATTTTATGGGCTCTGAAGCCTCGATATTTTTCGTTGTAATTTCAGAGTAATTTAAAATTTTGTTCTTTCATTTGATTTACAGAGGCCATGCACTCAAACCTATGCAAACTAAAATCAATTAAAGTTTAAATTTAGAACATTATTTTAATAAAATCCAAATTAATTAATTTTTAAAAATTTTATATTATGTTGCTTTATAATGCTAAAAAAATTATTGTTTTAAATTTTAAAAATGTGCTATCCTATAATTAAATAGTATTTAGATTGTGCTCAAAAAGTTTCGCCTTTTTTTACTATTTTGTGTAAAATTACTTTTAAATTTTTATTTTACATTTATTTATAAGCAGTATACAGCAACCAACTTTCTTGAAAGTAATTTGAAATTAAATGCTTTGCTAATTCAATTTGTTAAAATTTTCTACTTAAAATTGCTCATATAGAAATGAAATCAAAATAAATGCAAATTATCTTGTTTTGGACATTAGAGTGGGGAAAACGGAAGCTCTTAGAGGACTTAATTCGGCCCTGCCCGTTCTATAACATCCAGAGAACATTCGAGAAATATCCAAATAAATAAATTCATACAAATTTCGGAAATTTAGCGAAATCAGACAAAGAAATTGTAAAAACAAATTTATCTAGTAAATAATGCCAGATGTCAATTACACACCTATGTTCCTATGCGATTTTGGATTCTTATCATATGCCTGAATTACCCTAATCATGAATAGTTAAAAAATTTTAAAATTAAGATACCTTTGCGGGTTTTATTTTGCAAACAATTGATAACGGTTTTTTTTTGTTACAAACGTGTGCTAAATATGTAATATTCTCCTCCATTTTCTTTTTAAAATATCTCTAATCTCAGAATACGGGCATTCTTACATATAAAGTGCTTATTGTTTCTTTAACAAACACACTTTACTTTACTTTACACTACAACACACCCCTGACTCCATAGATAAAAAATTCCTGTTTGCAGTTTGGATGAGTGTGCGTAGAAACTTTATTGAACAAAAAAAAAGTTTACATACAGTGTTTTGACATTGACGAAAAACATGTGAAAATTATAAAAACTATCAAAAATGTATGTTTATATATGAAAAGAAAGACTCGCGAAGCAAAAGCCATTTTAAGACGGGTCCCAAAAGTTCGCTGCATCTTTATACTTGTAGGAGGACTGATTAGGGTTATACGTATTGAACCTCTAGAGGGTCTTAATCCGTAAGTCTGAGGTTTTGGTGAAGGAGAGAAATCTGAACTGGTTGCGTCCGGTGGCTGTTTTATGAGGTTCTCATTTTCAATGAGGAAACATATGAGTTTAGATATTTTAATTCTTGATAGTTTATTTGAAAGTACGCTTTTCCACCAAAGTTGAGTGCTTTCTGCACTTGATTTTGTAAAATGGTAAAATAACGTCAAGTGACAAGAAGTTGGGTAATGGAGAGGGTCTCCCTGTTCCCCGCATGTGCAAACATCTGAATGATGAAGCCGGATTATATAGAGCTAGCTGGGAAAAGGACCGTGGCCTGTAGCTAAGAGGATGGATTCTCTTGACCATGAAGCTGGGGTTAGACTGACTTTAGGGAGTATATTAAAAACTGCTCTCCCAGTGTCTCCTGAATCCCAGTCTTGTTGCCATTTATTTAGAGAGAGGTTCATAAGCATTTTCTTTAGATGACATTTCGGGGTCTGAAGATGGAGGTGAGTCCCTTCTTTAGTAGCTTGTTTGGCTAGGTTGTCTGCTGCCTCGTTACGAGGAAACCAACATGCTCCTTAATCCAGCTAAGTTGCATTGATGGGTTCTGAAGGAGGGTTTATTGTGTTTCTTGGATTAGTGGGTTAGAACTTTGGAAGGAAGAAATTGCTCTGAGTGCAGACTCGCTATCACTGCAGATTGATGTAGATATTCCCTTAGCATTAGCCCAATTTGTAGTCTCTTTTATTGCTAAGGTTTCAGCTTGAAATACGGTATTATGTGGGCTTAGTTTTGCCGTCCACTGATGAATTTGGACGTTGTTTTTAATGACACAGAAAGTGCAACCTGTTTTACCTTCTAGATGTGAACCATTTGTGTAAATAGCCTCAGCTGGGGGGATGCGGGTCAGAGACTATTGAGACCCTATCCACTAAATCAAAATTAGCTGGATGAATGATAATAGGAGGATTTGGTTGTTGAAAATCCTGATATAAAAACTTGAGCCTTCCCAATTGCAACCACTGCGAAGGCGATCTACTCTAACGAGAATGGATTCCATTTGAGGTTTGATACGTAGGGGAGTAATGCTTTTTATCACTTGCAGAACTGCTGTTGGAGTGGATACACTCCAGTGATGTTGAGAAGGAATTTTCTCTGTATAGAATTGAGAAGCCTTTCTTGCCTTGAGGCGATATTTAACAAACACACTGAAAGAAGTTTTGAAATTTCTATAAAGTTTCTAGACAAACAGGTTCATGAATAGTGTAATAAATTACTTTCCCTACAGAACGCAACACTTTAAAAGATTGCGTTGTACTAAGGGTTTTAAATGATTTTAAGTGATTAATTTTTGTTAGTTGCTTTGAATGAAATAATCCGTTCTATTTTTTAAATTCCTCATAAATACAGAATGAGTTTCCAAACTGATGAAGCTATGTTTACTCATTAAATGTATACCATGTTTTATACAAATTCTCTAAATTCCGAGTCTCATTTCATTTGGGAAACTTTTATTTTCAACTTTGTTATAGCATTTTAAAAGAAAAAAGCCAAAAATATTGTCTGATAATAGTTTGCACATTGTGCAAAAAGTATAACAAACCTTCAATCATAAAGCTCCATATCTGCTTTCATTTAGGCTGGATACAGTTTCTGCTAGATCAGATCCTTCTTCGAGTATCAAATAGAAGTCATCTTCCTATTATCTTTCCCCTGGGATCAGACTCACATCTAATAACATAAAAAAGGCTCAGTAGAGGCAGCTTTTATTGACTCTGAGAAGCAGAAATATCGGGAGATGATGGAGTAATAACAGAAAGCTCACTCTAAGCATTATCTGAATACGGTGATAATTGACTGGATATTTTGTATAAAGTGTTTTTAATGCAAAATATGATTGTGTCTTGTCCTTTCGAGATAGTATGTATGTCTTTAAACCCAGAACTTTGAGAAATTTGGAAGGTCATTTTAGAAAGAGGTAGGTGATAGCTTACTTTCTTTAATCCTCTGATTCTAAGACCATTGAAATAGAGGAACTCAAAATGGGGACGTCCAGTTCCTTCTTTCAAAGATAAGGGAAATTCCCTTCCCTCCTCAAAACCAAAATGACAGCTGGCACTGACCGAATTCTAGGGAAACCCCTCCTTCCTCCCAACACACCTGGGCGAGCCAATCTAACAAAGAAAGTGCCTAGCGGGAGAGAATCAATCACACTTAACGAAGGGAGGGGATTTTGCTGAGATATTCGGACGTTTCGGACGGCCATCGTCTTTGTTTGAAGAGACGTTTAGGACGTTCCGATTGATAGAGTTAATCCCTACGCTGACTTTTCGTCTAGCCCCTGTTACAACTGGGAGTTTTGGGAGGAAGGAATGAATTACACCTCAACCTGGGTGGTCATTAACTCAACCCCTGCTATAACTCCTTAAGGCGCAGGGAAATGAGCTTGGTTGCAAATTATAATTGGACCCCCCCAACGCACGAGTCTCCTAAGCGATCTCAGAACCTCACCTCCCTCAAAGAAGCGTACCGCCTCAGATCGGCTCTTCGTCGCTGCTATAGGGGAACCTTTTAGACTCGCCCGGGACCGCTCTCCTGTTTGTAGAGGGTTAAAATCCCGTTGTAATACATATTATTTTAAAAAAAAATCTAGAATTATTGACTTCTGTAATAATTTTTAAATTATTCTTTAAAAATTATGTAGATTAGTCTCTTCAGGCTCTATTCTGTTGTCAGCGATAAATTAATATGATCAACTGTAACCCTTATTTTTATTCCTTACTATCACATCTACATGCTAATCTCTACATATGTTATTTTCCTTAAAATTTAAAACAAACAACTGCGGAGAAACTGGGATTAATTGAATCATCATAAAATTTTAGTGATCTAATCAGAGATCAAAATTTCACTCAAGATTTAGGGAAATTATTTATCTTCGATAGAACATTCAGCTGAAAATAACGGAATCAAGTTAAATGATAAAATGCTTGCAGAACAATTCTATTGTTTCTAAGAAGTACTATCAAATCGAGTTCAAAATCTATTTTCCTATTAAACTTTTGATTTGTATAGCAGAGTCGTAAGAAAGTTCTTCTGATAAATCTTGTAGGCTTAATTAAGAAGAATCAATCTTTCATTTTCAGAATGATAATATTGTTGAAGTACATAAGAATATAGATTTGTGCGAAAAAAAATGGAACGATCTAGAGGAAAGTCGCTGAAACCTAAAACTACCTTGATCTGGACATGTAGTAGGAAATAGTATTAGGTAGATGGTAGGAGTTCTACTAATCGGGATTTTTTTTCAAAATATTAATTAGAATTTTAGTGCAATTAAAATCTTTCTGAAAATAACGCTTTTTGCTTTAGGTACCTTTGAGCATAGTAAGGATCACTGTAGATTGATCTTAAGGAATATTTACTGTTCCTAAGATCATAAAATCTAAATACTATGCATTTTTCTTTTCTACTTTTCTAAGCATTTTACTGGTAGTAACCCCTGAAATATCAAAACATTGAACGTTATATCGAGTAATGTTTCCAGCTGTACTGTTTCTTCAAATTGCTGCTGATGGTAATCACTTGCCAATCAAGTCAGAGGAATAAAAAGACAAGAATCAAACTGTAAAACAATATCTATGTCAATGTTGTTTTAATAGAACTCTGAATCTCCAATATCTTAAAGAAATACAAGATGCAGGAAATTTTTTAAAGCATCTGTATTTTGGCTCAGAAGAGATTTTTCAATGCCAGATTTTTTTTTATTTTGATATCTAAAATTTGGAAATTTTTTTCATGAATGGACATCCTTACAACGACGGTCATTTAAAAAAATCTTCTATTGATATTTCCTTCTTTATTGTTCCTGCTTCTTCTTTACTGAGAGGAAAGTCTATAAATAATATCGCTAATAATTCACGAATTCTCTGATATTTGTTATGCAGCTCTTAATGATGTTACAGATCAAGATAGTACATAAATCACTCCTCAAAATTGATCAGATTTGTAATTCTAATTTGGTAGAATGAATAAATATTGACTTAATTCAGCTTTCCTGTGTACAATCTTTATTATCCAATAAAAATCCTTTTCCTACTTAAATTAAACTAAAATGGTCAAATTAACATATGAAGCCAATTTGAAATCTGGTTTTCAAACATAGCAAAGAGTATCTCGAAAATTGCTGTACTATTGTGCAAAATTAATTTCCCAAAGTTTTCATCAAAGCCAGAAATTTAATTTTTCAAAGACTTTATTAGAAATGACTGTGAGGAAAGCTTTAATTTACGTTGAAAAAAAACGAAAGACTACTTAGTTTGTAGCACTAAAACTAATTACTTTATAAAAATATAGATGCCGTACTACCGAAGCGTATTCCGGAAAACTTTGTAAAAGGAAATAAAAGAAGGATAAATGGAATCAGCAAAATTTATAAATATAGTATTTTGATTCTTTAGTGTTTTATGAAATATATTTTACCTTTAACAAAAGGAAAAAGTATTTCCGTGAGTCCCTTCATTTGTTAACTTCTCCTATCCGACTCTCCTGCATTTCCTTAAATTATTCTTTATTTGAATCGTTTAATGTTATTACAATACATTGCTAAGTCTCCTTAAAGTTATACTCAAGGTGTATAATCACATATAACTGAATCCATTTTAATGATATCGAGTGTTTTTAATGAAACTATATTTTACCTTTGTACTAAAAGGAAAAGAGTATTTCGTAATCCCTTCATTTATTAAATTTTCCTTACACTCGTATTTACTTAAATTATCTTTACTGTTGAATCGTTTAATGTTATTACAATACATTGTTGGTGTCTCCCCAAAATTATACCTGCTGTATAATTTAACTATATCATTTTAATGATATCGAGTAAGTTTTATGAAAAGATATTTACCTTTGTACCGTGCTGGTGTTTCGTGAGTCCCTTCATTTGTTAACTTTCCTGATGACAGCAATACGTAACTGAACGAAGTACG
>BGPR01040773.1:0-13848 GCA_013235015.1 Araneus ventricosus | reverse complement strand
AGTTTGAAATTTTCAGTTTAATACCGATTTTTACTTATATTCTGATATATATTTTTATTGTCTCACTTTGAGTCCTAGTAATACCCCTCAAGCTCTTTAAAATGACACCACAATCAACCTCCTAGCTAAACTCGTTTCCACGCTACACTTATTTATAATCTTACATAAAACTAATTCATAACAATCACGGGCATGCGCCTACACTGGTACGATGACGTCACAGGCAAAACAAATACTATGCGACAAACTCTTACAGATATGATCTATCCGTTGTGGGGTCAACCATTCTTTCCGCAATATTAGGCTCGTAATTATTAGCGATTCAAATCTGACGGTATTTTGTCACAAAAGAAAGTTCGACCAACTATCACTGTAACGAGAGGAAAGACGTTTTCTCATCAAAAGATATTTTTCCTTTTGAAATCAACAGCAAAGACGTATCCTTGTGCTCGGACATTTTTTCTACAACTTATTTATCATCATCTTTATTAACAACTTGTTTTTTTTAGTTAGGTTGGATACTAGCTGTAAATTGCGGCATGAATGATGCAAAAATCGTTCAAAACGCTCTACAGAACAAACAGTTAGACCTAAAGTTACCAAATTTAGCAGGTAGGTAATTCTTACTTAGCAGGTGCTCTTTAACAAAAGATTTTTCAAAATTTTAATTATATTTCGAATTAAAAATTAATCTAAATTTAAACGTTTTCCCTCGACAACTTCAGAGCATATTATTGGACAAAAAAACATTTTTATACCACTTTAAAATTTTTTAAAAAATAATTTTTTAATGATATCAACTTTATTTCCGTACAATTTTTTTTTTCAATTTCAATAAATTTAAAAAAATATTTTTAAGTATATTTTAGCTCAAGTTAGAGTTCTGCTACTGACATACATTCATATTTTTTGTTCAGTGAAGATTTTATTTTATTGGTCAGTGGTAAAAAAAAAAAAAAACTATACTTTTTGAAATTGATTGATTCTTGCTATAATAAAGATTGATGTATGAAAATAGTAAATAGTAAACAGTATTAATTTTGAAAAATTTCCTACATTTTTTTTTTTTTTTTTGCATTTGGAAAATTATTGATTATTAACACTGCAAAAGATATATTTGGCCATTTTGAGCCACACATATGGTTAAGCTTTTTTTTTTTTTGGAATAAAACAATTCTTGTTTCTAAATTTACGCAGCACATGAAATCGGTAAAAAAAAATTAATAATGTCTACAAAGAAGGAAAGTTTCCAGGAAAGAGGTAAAACAGAAATTTCAATCACTATCAAGGCTGCCAAATCACATTTATAAAAATGCTAACTTCTTAAAAATAAAGGGTCATATTTTGATTTCATGTTTGAAACATAAAATTTCAACTAAGTAAACCAATGCTTTAAAATGTAGAATATGAAATTAAACAAAGCAAAAGTTCTTCATGCAAAGAAATTCTGCTTTTCTATTTGCCAAACACAAGAAATAAGAACGGCATAGCTCAATGAGTATTTTAATAACAATAGTTGGTATTTTCATAAATCCATTTAATTATTTTATTACATTTCAACTTACTTTTCAATAAATTTAACAATACTGAAATGCGCTACAAACAGTATTTGAGCAATTATTTATGTTAAATAAAGAATTAATGAATAATTCTTAAGATTAGAACGAAGAACAAATTTCTAATAATGTGAGCAAATTCTGCCAAATGGCTCCTCTGATTATGATGTAAAATTCATCACTTTTAAATTGAATATATTTAGCTTTTTTGTGTAATCGAAGGCAGAAATTAATGGTTGGATTTTCACAATTCATCCCTTTTATAATGATGGAAAAGAATTGAATTTCATTTACTTTAATCGTATTCATATCCCAAACTTTCATGCATTGACACAGTTAGATAAGTTCAGATATTTCAGTCGAAATTATGTATTAGATCGTTTTTCATTTTTTAAACGCTTTTACTAAGTTCGAAATGTTTCATGTTTGGATGTATGTAAGGTTGGAATTTTGTGATCGATTTTTCACTCACTTCTTAATGCACTAGAGCTCTGAAATATTGTATATTTATTGGGTCTTGATGACAATGCAATATTTTAATAATTTTAGAGCTCTCAATTATCGATTTCTTTAAAAAAAATCGCAAAATTACGTTTGTACTCGGTAGGTTTCAGGGGCGCCATCTATAGTATTTTTCAAGAACTAGAGATCTTCATCGGTGCTAAAGTAATGCGAAGATCAAATATAAACGTTGCAAAAGGACTTGTCAATGGCTGAATTGGATACATCACGGATATCACATGCCCACTCTTCAGACGTGAACAAATGTACGATCAAGATGTCCCATCAGTAAAAGTGGACTTATGACATAAATTAAAGACTAGAAAATAAGAAATATAAAAAAAAACGTTTTTACCAATGTATTAAAAAAGAAAATAATAATTTTTTCTCAAACATCTGGAGGGCAAAACAAAAATCGTAAAATCGTGAGGCGCTGAAAACAATGGGAGAAAGATATAAAACCACAATGATTATCATAAGAAACGAAATGTTATTAAACATTCATCACATAAAATATATTATAAATGTGATCAGGGTTGCCATATTGGCCTTTTTAAGGCCAAATTATGGAAATTTGGCCTTTTTTCAAAGCCCTTGGCCTTAGGAATTTTCATTTGGCCTTAATTTCATTTTTGGCCTTTTTTGGCTTTATTTTCGTTAATGACTTTTAGAACAATTTTTAATTACTTATTCTATTGTTTTTTAATAAATTTTAGATATTAAACATTTCAAATGATATATAATGAGCTGTCAAACGAAATACCTCCTGAATAGAACAAGTGTGTTTTAAATTTCTTTCACTTAAATTTTAGTTTAATAATAGAACGTTGAACATATGCCTATCAAGCCGGATTCGTTTTCATGAAGGATAGCTGTTTTTCTAATAGGAAATGACGTTTTTCGATCAATTTGTCAAATTTGGCCTTATTTTTAAGAAGATTTGGCCTTATTTTGATATTTTGATCTGGCAACCCTGAATGTGATTACAATTCTAATTTACTTACAGCTTTTCTACCTGCGCCTCACGCTTTTCCGATTTTTGTTTTGATCTCCAGATTTTGAGAAAAAATTATTATTTTCTTTTTTAATGCATTGGTAAAAGCGTTTTTTAAAGTTTTTTATATTTTTTTATTCAGTTTGTTTACAGTACAGAAATACGAGACTTTAGTCCATTGAACTTCAGAATAGCTGGTTTTTGCTTTCCAAGAAAACGGGAAAATTTGATATAAAACAATAATTAATTTATAAATAAATATTTCTTTATTTTAAATGAGTATGACTTAATGCAAGGAATCTTGAAATTACATAATTTAATATTGTGCTGCCACGGAAATATTTTTCCAATCTGAAATTTTCTGTTATATTTTAGTTACAATAAATGCTTGTTTTAACATATAAAGGAGTTCCAAAAAAATATATCCTTTCGAACATGGAATTTTATCAAACACACTTTGTCAGCAAAATCTTTGTGCTAGTGTCAGGTTTCACTTCCGTATTAAAACCTAAAAAATGTGTTCTCATTTATCAGATATCAACCAGCGGGAGTGGTCTTCCCTAAACTTTCTTGTATACTCCTAACACATGTAGAGGAAAAGAATAAGCTAAAAGGCAGTAAAACGAACAAGAACTCTAATGCGGTGGAGAAAAAAAATAAGCGAAACACCATACCACGATTTCTTAAGGTCGTCCAACTCGGAAGTGGAATTAGAAGCCGCTGTGATTACCAAACAGGGCTGGGTGCAGATAAAGAAAACGAAATTTGCAATTTGAACTCCTTTTTTTCAACCGATTGATACGAAAATTAGACGCAAATCTACCATTAATTAAAGAAGGCCACATTCCAAATTTCATTTATCAAAGTAATTTTTAAATAAGTTATTGCGTTCAAAAGTATGCGATTATACAGACAGACAGACAGTCAACCCTTTGACGGATTTGACCCAAAATTTTATACGGACCTACATTCCTAATGATAAAACTGTGTACCAGATTTTATCCATCTAGCTATTCAAGTTTTTAATTTATCGTGTTCTCATGAACGTGGACAGACTTCCCGTGGACGGGTTTTGTCCAAAATTGGATAGAAACCTACAAATTATGTGTCAAGATCACATACCAAATTTCATCCCTGTAGCTCAAATAGTTTTCGAGTAATCGTGTTCACAGACAGACAGACATAATTTCAAAATTGTGTTTTTCGGACTCGGGGAGGTCTAAAACGTGGAGATTCGTCAAAATCTCGAGTTCGAATTTTTTTGACGATTACAATACTTTCTCTTTGAATACTTCGTATACGAGAAAGTAAAAAGTAGATAAATAAGTTACCAACAAAAAAACACCTGGAACGTTAGAAAATAAAGGTGGACTGAACGTCACAAAAATTATGAACAGCCTGAACTCGTAGGAAAACAATTTTAAGTTCAAAGCAGCAACAGCAGGTCATATTAATAAATCTGGAAGAATGAAAACACTTCTGCCCTCTATCGGCTGTCATTAGAAAAAAAAAATCGTCTTGATATTTCTTAACATTTTGCTAAGATTTCAAGCTTTCTTTTATTGAGTTTTGTTTGAAATAACAGGGTAGTGTTATTAATGACAACTTAAGACATATTTAAGCTGCTTTTTCTATCAATTTAAAACTAGATGGATAGAAAAGCACTTACGTTTGAAACCAATGATTAAATACTAAATTTGAGGTATAAATGCTCTTAATTTTCGTATCGTAATTTTAACCAGCATTTTATTTATTGATTTTTAGTTATTGATTGCAATTTTATTAAAAATTGCAATCAATAACTAAAACATAGGTAAATTTTTTTAAAAAAAATTTGGTAATTTTTCATAATATTTAAAATTATTAAGAGACATTTTTTTTAACATTTCATTTTATTAACAAATAACTAAGATTTTTCCAGATGTATATAAAATTTTTCTGAAAAGAAAAGGAAGGAAGCGCATTTAAAAACAAACAGTAGTGTTATTCTATAAATGGGAATAATAAAAAGAAATTTTTCATCCTTAAATTTTAAAGAAAAGAAGAAAAAATTAGCTGATCGTCCTTTTATACCGCATGTTATGAAAAACTAAGTTTGTGGTTTTGATGTCTCAGCTTTTTTTTTTCTTCATTCTTTTTGTTGTTGGTCTCTACTCCGCTTCTAGAATCTAAATTCATTTTGAGTAGTTCGAAAATTTTAATACATTTTCAAAATTAATTTCAAGCACTATTTGCAGCAATGCTTTTTAATGTTCTGATGAAATTCAAACAAATTCATTATTTCATGAAATCTTCAAATCACACGTTTTTTCCTCTGTTAAAATTTTTATAAACCAGTGGGAGTGGTCTCCTCTAAACTTTCTCGTATACTTCCCAAAAAGGTGTCATTTTCCCTCTAACTAGGGTTACCATACGTCCCGGATACTATTTGTCCCGTTTGCTTCCTAAATTCTGAGTCATTATAATTTTAAAATGATCTGCGTCCATTTTTATGATTATGTGTAAAAGGAAAATGATAACAATTTAAAAAAAAAAATGCGCAAGTTCTCAATTTTTACGCGCGCTGAGGTACGACAACTTTATTTAAAGTTTTTGAGAACGATTTCACCATACCTTCCATCTGGAGAATGTCAGAACGAAGTTTCGGGTTCAGGGGGTTACCATAATTTCCGAAGCGGGTCCGAAGCTACAATATCCTTCGTAGACCGCCAAAGTCAAAAGCCAACTATACTGACTTCAGTAAAATAAGCGAAACGCTCGCCAACACACAGTCGCAATGTGCATTTTGAACCAAATATGCAATTTGGACAACTTTTTTTCAACGGTTTGAAACAAAATTTGAGCACGATCTATAATTAATATTAGCAAACGTCATACCAATTTTTATTTATCTAAGCCAATGGGGTTAGGAGATATAATTTTTACAAGTATGCGATTATACAGACCGACAGACAGTCAACCCTTTGACGGATTTGGCCCAAAATTTTATACGGACCTACATTCATGATAAAACTGTGTACTAAATTTTATTCATCTAGCTATTCAAGTTTTTGAGTTATAGTGTTCACATGACAGCGGACAGATAGACTTCCCGTGGACGGATTTTGTCCAAAATTTGATAGAAACCTACAAATTATGTTTAAGACCACATACCAAATTTCATCCCCGTAGCTCTAATAGTTTTCGAGTAATCGTGTTCACAGACATAATTCCAAAATTGTGTTTTTCGGACTAAAGCGTGGAGATTCGTCAAAATCTCGAGTTCGAATTTTTTGAAGATTACAATACTTTCTCTTTGTATACTTCGTATACGAGAAAGTAAAAAATAGTTTACTTGTTTATAAACTCCAAATCTTAAGTTGTGAAATTTTGTTTCATATTATAGCATTTTTAATTTTTCCAGTGCTTCTTGTTGGTATCATAAGTATTTTGAATACCTGTCTTTCAGCTCGAACTCATTGAGTCCCCAGTGTCGCAATTGGTTAGCTCACGATACTTATAGGACAGGACTTGTGAGCTCGAACTCATTAAATGATAAGAGTTTTGATTCTGTCGATACATTTTGTTAATTTGATTACATTTTCTAAATATCTTATCGCACTACCTTCAAAGTAATATTTTTTTCAAGCATAGTAACTGGTATTTTCTTATAGATTTTGTAAATTTCTAACTTCACTAGCTCAGAACTCGTTTGCAGAATTAATTCAGGTATTTTTTTAAATGATTTTCATTGATTCGTAAAGTTCAACCGTTAAAAATTGAAGTAACAAATTGCATTTTATCTTTTACATTCTTCTTTACTTTTACATATTGTTTTCAATGAAATTTTATAGGTTTTTAAAGTATTTGCCGCTACAAATTAACTGCAGAAGTAAATGATGAAATTAAATTTTATAGTTTCTGAGCAATGTTTAGAAATGACTAAATGGGCGTTATTTTGTTCTATTACATAATTTAATGAACTTGCAAAAATTTTTACTACTTTTCCATTAGCCCATCATCAATCAAACTCGCTATGTTTGCTTATTTCCGTTCTAGACGGTTTAAGCTTCGTATACTTGGAGTACATGAATCTTAGGAACTTGAAATTCGACGAGTAGAAGGTGATCATCAAGAAAGAATTGAAAAAATTCATTCTCTTTGCACGAAATACCAAGCAATTATTTTTTCCGTAGAGTGATTAGAACGAATGCTTAAATACACTTTGAAGATTCCTCTCGATATTCTTCAATTCCATCTGAATTCCAAATTCAAACTGCGGCATTTCCCACTTAAGGTTAGCGTTGCCATGACTATTAATAAAGCCGAGTTAAAAAGTGGCTGATGTGGATCTGAAGACTGTCTGTTTCTCTTATGGTCAATTATATGTTGCCTGCCTTCAAAATAAGCTCCTCTGACCTTTTTTACCGTATTGCATATCGCGGATTAAGCTACGAAGAGCGATGCTAATTGATTATTACTCGTAAAAAGTATTTTCAAAAACGTTACTGATAAAATAATCTGTACTTTGCAAAATATTACATTTTCCCTGCTGAATAGAATCTGCGATGAAACTGGAAATCTAAGCCGGTCCCAAGGATTAATGCAGTCTTAGTACAAATTTTCTTCGGTTTGTCTCTTCCAGAATTGCATGTCAATACTACCACACAGAGAGATTTTGGTCTGATCGCTTCAAATAAAACTCTCCCATGATTATTCTACCCAATAAACACGGGTTTTAAAAACTTTAAACTTATCAACCGTTGTTTGAAAAATAAAAATGACATTTTCCTTGGAATTTTAACATTTAGTAAGAATTCCTAAAGACTTCCAAATAGCATCGCATTGCGCCATTTCATCTTGTATAGAGAAATAACTTTTTTTTTCCTATCTCCAATACACAGTCTTCAATTCTTCTAACATCACTTGCTGTGTAGCACTTTTTCATACCTTTTCCACACTGATTTTGTGGTGTTCAATCCACTGATACTTCTTTAAAAAATTATCAATGACTCCTTTGATTCCACGCCCATTCACCCACTGGTTTAGAGAGTTTAATTGACCGGCTGGACATGCACTGGAGAACAGTGGCGGACTGGGTCTGAAAATAGTGGTTGGGAGGAGTCAGTGAGGGCCCACACATATCTACAATCATAACATTATTAATATATATATATAATATATATGTAATAATCTCACTTAATTTTACTTTAAATTCTAATATTATATATTTTAAAATCTTAGTACAATATTAATGTATTCTAAAGTCACTTTTCTTATACTCCAGTTTCGTTTTATTTCCCGCGCTAGGGGTATGTTAAATCTCGCGTTTTGGCATATTTATTACTAAAAGAATATTTTAATCGCTTCCACGCGCCAGCTTAAATCGCGAAATCAGCAACTTGTTGGCGCCATACTTTTTCCTAAAACACTTACGTAATTTACTAAAAATAGCTAATATTCCCTTCACTTTGATGAAGTGTCTATATGTTAATTAATCCCTTATCTAAGAGAATGAAGGGATTTTCCGTTCTCTTTTGACTTGAATCTAGCATACGAGATGTGCGCATATTCCGCCACTCTCCCATAATAAATAAAAACAGTTAATAACTCGGCTTGTTCCTTATTTGACGACTACAACAACGGAATCATTTTATGTATATATTTTATTATATATAAATATTATTTAAAATCAACAATCTATTCCTAATCTAAAGATATGTTAAAGATATTATTAATTAATTTAAGTATTATACATAATCACCGGAAGTAACAAATATAAATTCAAATTTATGATTGAATGTTAAAAAATTCTTGAAATAACTATATGGTTCCAAAATTACAGCGTGCTACACATCCACAAAATGTTTTTAAGCAAACTTAAAATAAAATGCAAACTATCTACCAATTTTAATGTTTTTAAAGAACACCTGTTACTGTTAAAGACTGACAACTGAAAAGTACAGAAATCCACTAGATTAAGAGCAAGTCAACAAGCGTTTCAGTTCGCTAGAATAATGGTTTCAGTAGTTTGATTATAAAAAATACAAAATTCTAATTTACAATTGATTTCAGACAAAGCGGTTAATAATTTTAAAACATTTTCTATTAATCAATCTCAATATTCTTTATTTATAGAATGGGACATTTTTTAAATTATAAAACAACAGGATGTAAAACTTCAAATAGGTTATTAGAAAAGATTACGAAGAGGAAAGGTTTCAGAAACTACCTTTCCTTTTTTTACTGCTAATTCCTTCAAAATATCTCTAGCTATATTTATAATTGCCGTATAAGTATAAGTTATAAAGTTTTAATAAACATAATTAAAAACATTATTTATTTAAGTTTAAGGTTAATTTATTCTACTAAAATTAGCTTTTCTTCAGTAAGCAAACTACTCATAATTTCTATATAATACTCATCTTAAAAGACTTAATGGTACAGTAGAAAGAAATATGCAATGGTATCAAATGCATGTTTAATAAAAATAAATAATGATCAGATTTAAATCAACATTTTCATCATTATTTTAATGATTGTGTAGAAAAGAGTTAAATCGTTTTATTTCAGACAATCAAAATTACTATAAGAGACAACAGTCTTCTCGGTGTTTAAAAAAAAATGCTTGGAAATTCAACTCACAAACTTAATTCCCATTAATTATTATTGTGTACACGACATTCAAATGGAAGTATATACTCTTATTTCGCATCTGAACATTTGAAAAATCTTATTTTATTTTATCGTGAACATCCGCTAGTAATTTATATTTGCAAAACTTTCTTAGAAATATTAAAACAAATCATGTTTCTGTAATGCAACAAAAACATGTTTTTAATAATTTGTTAAAAACAATAATTAATTGATTTTAATTTTAATAAATTCGATTATATTCTTTGTAACACGCTGGTGCGGGGCCCTATTTGGAGCAATCGGTCCAATCGGCTTAAGGCCGGCCCCGACTTTCAACTTAACAAAAATTAAATAAGTTGGCGAATTTAAAGTTTGTTGGTATAATCAAATTAAGACAATTAATAAGATAGACGAGTCGGTTGGTAGTCAAATGTGATTAGTGTTTAATATTACAAAAGCAATGTAAAAATAAAGAAATGATAATTTTAGCTTACCTCTCAAAAAAATTTTTTCTTTCTTTTTCAACATACGCTACGTATGTCCTTACTTTCTTCCTACTAAAAGCAGAAATAACACTTTTATCACCAATTATTTTCCATGAAAGACAGACCAATAAGACCCTTTTACTCTTCTAAACGCAAACGCATAAAGAAAAGCGTGAGTCATAAATGTCATTTGGTGTCTTGTGATTAGGGTGGGCACAATTTCTCCCACCCGCCCTAATCACAGTTTTAGGTAAGAAAACCTTTTCCTACAGGCGAGTTCCCTTGCTTGTGAGATTTATGACAGTAAAATGAAACTACAAAAAAAAGAAATAAAAAACCACCTTATAGCCATCTCTCACAAGAACCGCAGTCTATCTGCACAAAGGGAGGCAATTCTTTCCGTCTCTCCGGGGGCTTCCGAAACCAGCAAAATATCTTAATGAGTTTTGCGACTCGAATTTTCACAGAAGAGATAACCTGTTTCAATGCCCCGAAGGTTTGCTGATGAAACATCTGTAAATGATCGGAAGTTCAAAGGAAGTGGACAGAACGCCGTTCCTACCAGGGCCCTGGTTCCTACGGGCGGATATTCGACCACCCGCTGTTTGACTGGTCGAATTACGACGGCAGTAAATCCCTAAAAACGGGTGTCGAACTCCAAAACATGGACCTTGGGGGAAAGGGCTATTTTGTTTATGTGTTTGAGAGAAGGAGTTCTTCTTTGCTTCTCTGCCACACTTTCTGGGGGGCCCAAATTGTCTTCTGTTTAAGGGGCCCACTTGCCATCGGGCAAGCTGGCAACCTAGCCAGTCCGCCACTGCTGGAGAAGGTCCAGAAGCACCTACCCCCGAACCAAAAGAAACAACATTTATTAAATCAAACTAAAATTATACAAAATTACATTCTTCCACAAACAGGAGGGAATACATAACAACATACAAACTTTTAGCGAGAAAAAAAAATCTTGCCTCTTTTGGTTGAAGTTTTCGCTAATTTTTGTTCTCCTTACTTCACAGTTGTAAACTTACACTATTTAACTTATTAGTACTGTTTGACATTGCTTTCTAGATGGCCAGGTAACTCTTTGCGCCGTTTCCTTACTGTCATCACCTTCTTATAAGATCGCTAAATAAAAATACCACATAATATACTGATAAATCCCTCACTCTCAGCTTCAATAGGTGAAATATGTCAAAACAAGATGACGCGATATTGGCTCTTTAAACTAATGTTCATTGGTCACATTAGGATGAAAGAAAATACTTTAAATCAGCCTAGGCAAGTTATTTTTCCATTTTTGAATATTCGCCTATAAGTTTTGATATCATACGGATAATTGAACAAACTTTACAGCTTTCCATTTTTGAATGAATTATCTTCCTAGTGATGAATAAGTTTTCATTTTTACCTCTGAAACAAATGGACTCATGAGTTATCTAACCTCGAAAATATTCCCAAAATGTTTCTAAAATTTTAATCATAGTGTAGTTCAAAGAATCCCCCCCCCCATTTTTTTTGTACGTGAAAAATAACTTACATTATTACTTCGATAATCTGTTTTCACAGATTGTAATTGCTTGAGGTATTAACATTTATCCGAATTCTAAACACACAAAATTATGAAATACTTCAAAATTATGAAATACTTCTTATCTATTTATGTCATACGAAGCATTTATTCATTATAAAGATTCTCAAATGTTGACAGAAGTAAGAGCATGCTTTAATCTATACGTCTGAATTGGTAGCAATGTTCGAAAGAGCATCCATGTGAAGTGCAACGATTTATTAACAAAATTTCAGACTTGCAAATTTTGTGATCTTTAAAGACACCCCTTTGATTCTACACTGCGCATTCACGTTTCTTTCCTCTAACTAAAAAATTGCATAGTATATTTTTAAGACAGAAACTGTGTGTTGAAATACATATTGCATGTTAGCTACACATTTGTCTCGTGCTAAGGTGTGAATTTATTCATAAATTATTTACAGAATGTGAACAAAATTAGTATAAAAAAACTTTAAACATAACATACTCCTCAATTTATGAGGTTCGTTTTCATAAATTAGTTTTAGTCATATTAATGTCCCGTTTTGAAGCAATTCAAGGGCTATTTTGTGACGGACCTAGTCATTTCGAACCGCGGTCAGATGAGGAGGGCACCACACCAACGTGCGGGCGTTTGACTCGCGTCAGTAATGTGCACCAGGTCCACAAACTCGGCGGGTCTTCAGTGGAATCGGGTTTCGAACCTTGAGCCCGCCTTCCAGCTCCGAAGCCGTCTTTATTATAAGTGAATTTAAAGACATATTCATTTAGCTTGAAAAATACATTTTCAAAAAGTTTCATAATAATAATTGTTTCATTCAAAAGACAAGCCAATACACTTTCTTTTCAAAAATTTTAATGTTAGATAAAGGATACATTTAAATGCGAATAACAGTAATACTTTAAAGAAAAAAAGATATGGTCATGCATATGGAATAGTATTTATATCAAAATTCTCAATGTTTTCAAGCGACTATTTAGGCAAATCGAAGTAAAATATTGCTGTTTGATTTGTAAAAGGAATAATGCCATTTCCTCTTTTGGTAATCCGGCAATATGTTCCAGTATTGAGAAACTCCAACAACCACGATTTTACGACGAAATATTGGTACCATTTTTTCACTCACTCCGTTTAAATTTATAATTCCTCTGAAAACATTTTACACTTACATAGAAGAAGAAATTATTCTAGAGGATACCACTGTAATACTTCAGTATCTTTCATCTTCTCTAAGAATTTACTGTTCAACCTTTCGGTTTGTTCTGCGGAAAAATGGTTTTTCCAATCCCCTACGATGCCCTTCCGGACGAATTGCAATTCCGGAAGATCGTCCGGATATTTCAAGGAAGCAGCGAATTCAGCCATGTATTTTAGACCTTCATACATAGGTTCAGAACTGCTTTCTTCACATCTAACATCGTAGACTTCAGATATCTTTTTCTTCATATAATCAAATCCACTGTAATGTATAATATTGTTGAGAACCGTATTATCTTTCTCGATAGCTTCGATGTATTCCTGGCCAAAGAATTTCGAAAGCTTTAAGATTACGGCTTTGATATCTTTTTTCATATCTTCGTACGTGGTGTAAAGCACATTTCGGTCATTTCGATGCGGATACCATTCTAAGAGGTGGTCAAAGTAATCATTGTATTCCAGTTCACCCGCCATGAAGAGTTCGAAAAAGTCGTCAAACTCTCCATCCCAGAATCCAAAACCTGGCTGATTTCTAGCATGGTGGTAAAAAGAGACGCAACAATCTTTGGGGTTTCGGGCAACAAAAATATATTTAGCTTCTGGAGAATATGGCATGTGAGAATAGGGCAAGTGAGTTTTGAAAGCTCCTGGTCTTGGCATGCCGTCGATCCCTTCCTTCCCTAGCATATCTATGAAGGGTGAATATTTTATGAATTCATATGGGTCTTTTATCTCTTTTCCTTTCCGAAAGATGTACATAGCAACGTTCTGCATCCATGTAGTACCACATTTAGGATAAGTACAGATGAACACATCGTCAGGTTCAGGTTTATATTCCAAAGCTTCTTTGAAGCATTTTGGAGAGAACATCTCAGGATAAAGTATTCCGTTCATTTTCACATACCTTGGTCTTTTCGTAACTTTCGCCATGTTAAAAGTTTAGGGGAGAA
>BGPR01040771.1:0-13849 GCA_013235015.1 Araneus ventricosus | reverse complement strand
TTGTTCTGTATATTTCACTATCATTTTACTTTTTGAGTACATTGAATAATTTTACTTCGTACAAGTTTAAACAGTGAATATTGTTGTGTAAATCTTTGAAAGGAAAGTAAGGACTTGTTTGGCGTAGTATAACCAGTATATTGATTCTTGCGCCAATAAACCCCAAACGAAACCAAATCAAATACGAAAGAATGCACCAAAAAATCCCATAAGATTTCTAATGAAGAGTAACAATAGATCTCTATTTTTTAGACGGAATCAGCATACAAAAAACTATTAAATGAAAAACAGATTAAGATTTTCTTATTTAAAATATTTAGAAATCAATTAAACAGAAGTAAAAAAGATGTCTCTTGATTTCACAGAAAACTTTTGCATTGTTTAAAAAAAGTAACCATGAAACAAAGAAAGTTTGTGTTGCTTCAAAAAAATACGTTGAAAGAATTCGCTTGAAAAATTCGTTGCAGAGCAGCTTTGCAGTTTTGAAAAAAATGAAATTCCTCGAAATAAGAAGGTCGAAATTATTTCTTTTCGTAAGTGGAGAAGCTGAAATAATAATATAACTGCCAAACAAAAAGGTAATATTTTTAAAAACTTCAAGAAAGTTAATTTGTTTTATATCGATTAACTTTACGGCTATTGTTATATCTTTACATAACGTTCTACCATTAGGAAAAAGAAAAAGAGAGAGCGGTTTCCCAGTTTTGTAAAAAAAAAACCCGAGAAAAAAACGTTATACCAATTACCTGCACCATCTTACTAAATTGACGGTGGATGCCTGTTCAATCCGGCAAAGTTACATCAAAAGTGTAAATTATTTTTTTGAAAAAACTACAGAGAGTCCTAAATGTATCTTTACACTTTTAAAAAATAATTAAAAATAATCAAACAATGATATGCGTTTACGGTTTTTTATGTTCCATTAAGAAAGTATAAATTTTATCAGAGAAAATGTAAACTAGATAGTGCTACGTCAATGTTTTGCAACATTCTCGATTCAAAATGGCTTCATTGAAAGACCAAGCTCATGTTATAGCCTGGTTTATCTAATTTAAATCTGCAACACAGGTGCAGCATAAATTTCGGACTACCTACAATCGAAGTCTACCTTCAAGACCCACAATTTATGAATGGCAGGAAAAATTTATGACGACAGGTAGCGTATTGCCAAATCCAAAATCTGGCCGCTCTAGCAGAATGACGTTAATGATTAAATGAATGTTTCAATGACGTTAAACGAATTCAAGAAACTTTTCGTCGTAGTCCTCGGAAATCGATTCGCAGCGCCGCCTAGCATTTACGAATACCGAGATCAACGGTGCATGATGTAGTGCATAAAAAATTACTGCTTTATGCGTATAAATTTCAATTGCTGCATGAGCTAAAGTCTGATCATAAGCGTCAACGTCGAACATTTGCGGAGGAAATGTTACAAAAAATGGGGGATGATGAAAATTTTTTTACAACGTGTAATGTTTTCAGATGAGGCAACGTTCCACGCATCAGGTACTGTTAACCAACACAATACTCGTACATGGGGATTAGAAACTCCTCGTGTCGTACTGGAGGAATCAAAACACAGCCTTAAAGTAAACGTGCGGCGTGGTTTACTCCATGATCGAATTATAGGGCCTTATTTCTTTTCCGAAGTAACTGTCCGCTCCGACAATTACCTTGATTTGCTTGAAATTTTCGCATTTCCTCAAATAGAGGACTTGCAACCCAACAACGTTTTCCAGCAGTATAAGGCATCCCCACACTGGAGTTAGGAAGCGCGAAAGGTTTTAGATGAAAAATTCCACAGGCGTTGGATTGGAAGAGGAGGTCCAATACCGTGGTCCCCTAGATCTCCAGGCATAACACCTTTGAACTTCTTGTTAAGGGTATACGTGAAAATATTGTTTCCCAGTATCCAATTCCTGAAACTGATGAACTGAAAAGTCGAATTACAGCGGCCACCAAGACTGTTGATTCTGCAGTGCTTCATAGACTCGATGTGTTGCGCGCGACTTGTGGTACGCACATTAAAATCGTGGAATAAAACATTGCAAAAAAAAAACATTGATATTTTCTTCATGGAACATAAAAAACAGTAAGTGTATATCATCGTTTGTTAATTTTCCATTATTTTTAAAATTTGTAAAGATACATTTCGGACACCCTTTATTACATTTCTGTTATAGTAGAAAAGTTTACCATTGATGTGTACCTTTCTTTTTTGTAATTGATAATATTTTTTTTATAAAATGCTTCAGTATTTATTGACAGAATGCTTGCAAGTACATGAATCTGAATCTGGTTTTTAAAATTATATCGTTCTCTTAAAACAAAACGATGTACGTCAAAAATACACACCGTAAAACGTACGAAATTTTGATCTAAAGCTGGAAAGTCTAGCGATGTTTGGCATTTTACGACAACATAAAACAATTTGAAAATAGATATAGCTGACCTATATAAGTGCGATTAGCGTCACAAATTTTTGAAATAAACAGTTTTATTAAATTTTAATATAAATACCAGACTTTCTTATGTAGTTTCCAATTTTGTTTCAAAATAAAAAAAACAAATAAATGTAGTGATAATTTTTTTATAATACTGGTATGTTCCAAATAGCAATTGCTATGCTTGCAATGGGTCAAGAATTTTATTTGTTAAAATATGGCTGCACAAATTTTATTCGTAGATTAGAACAATTTTTAATGTAGAATGTTATTATGTTATTTAACTCTTTGACTACTAACAGTTCTGAAAATCTGAGTACAGTTGTATACGGAGATTTTCTTACTAATTGATCTATGGAATGGATTCGTCCACCCCGTTCCCCCTTTTCTCCTCACTAACGGGTGGTGGGACATATGAATGCCAGGCCTTTCCCCTCTTATTTCTCCCCTAAGGGTCCCTTTAATGACCACTCGCCCAACTGCCTTCTCCACCCTTTCGGAACAGCAACCGCCCGAAATCCACCCCACTAGTATAGAAATCGCATGGCCGGTTACGGCCCGGTTAGGAGTCAGAGGGCTAATGTTAAATTAACGTCGTGTTTAAAAGCTACACGATGGCTAGTATAGGACGGGCCTCGCAATTTTGAGTCGTGGCGAGCAATCAAGGGCAGTATATGAGTATTTTAGTTTAGTTTACTGTTAGATTAACTTCGTATTTTAAAGCATAGGCAGTGGCGTAGAAAAGCCAAGTGGCGCCTGGAGTATAATAGGGTAATTTTCACCTCCAGTCCTCATCAGTATCATAATAAGTGTAAACGCCACCTGGGACTGGGTATTATTTTTTCCCTACTTACCTTTGCTAACGAAACGCACTAACATTTTTACTGCATGGCTCCCAAAGACAAGCACGGCGAAGCATATAACGGCCTTGTTATTCTTACTTCATTTGCTTTTTGATCCTTACTTTACTTTTATATTTACTTTTCTTTTAGTTCTGCTTATTGTTACTTGATTGTTTTCCAACAAATTTTTAAGTTATTAATTTGGCTCGTTTTGTTCAAATTCTTTTTCTCGTTGTAATTTACAAGGTTTGGGTTCATTGTAGATCTTCAGGTAGGCGGTGCCATTACTGTTTGACACTCCAGATGGTCGTGTTTTTGTCTTTTTGGCGAACTGTGATTTCCTTTGGAGTCAACTTGCTGGGTGGGTAGCTTTGCGGAAGCGCATCTGTTTCCTGTATAGCTTAGGCTTGGGTGGAGTTTAAATCTTATATATATAAATCCCCCTCCCCGTCACTGTGCCGTCACTAGACGGTAGCTAGTATGTGACGAATCTCATAAATTTGAACCATGGTAAAGTAGTGCAGAACGATATCTGATCAGGAACGCCTTCCTTATACTACCAATCCACATTAGAAAGAGAGTGCTTGAATCCGAAGAATTTAGCTGGCCTTCCGGTGGAATAGAATATCGAACCTGTTCCTTTCTACTTTTAAGCCAAAACTTCCTTCGTAGATAGAAGATAAGTTTAGTTAAGATTCATTTATAATAACCCTTCCGTTTTGAAGCAAAACGAGGGATTTTTTGGGAGAGATCAAGAAATTTTAAACCATGGTCACATGACGAGAAAGAGACTTGAAATGGACCCCCTCGACAAACTTCCACACCACACCAGCGGGAGGACATCTGACCCCCTAGTCTGATTTAACGTGCAACATGCACGGCGGTTTGGAAGCTGGAGCTCTCCGGCCCCGAAGCCGAGGTCTCACCCTTAGGTCACCGCTGCCCATTGTAGATGGAAGAAATAGCTACAAATGTTTTCCTAGATATTCACTAAAGAATCATATTTTTGAAAGTAACGTTCGAAATACAATGATGGCTTTATTTTAAAATTTGATCATTTAGCATTAAAGACCAATTCGTTTTCTTCTTGTTGGCACTATTTTTTCTCTTAAAGGGGTGGCATAAAAAAATCTAGACTATAAAAGAAATCCTATTTTCATTGAATCTGTAGTCAAATCATTCCTAACTTGAACCGTATCGATTAAGTTAAGATTAAGGAAACTGATTCTACAACAAGATCTTTTAAACCACATAAAAATGTCCTTGAAGATATGGTTATTGAAATAATTCGATAACACCATATTCTAAGATTCCCATATAACAACAATAAAGAAACAGCAGACACTTCAAAATTAAAGAAGAAAGCTACTTCACTTTCACGGTAGAGAAGAATTAAAACACCAGTGTTTGCAGAATAAATTCATTACCTCGGTTAGGAAAGTGTTGATTAACCAGAGACACAGCTTGGACGCCACCGCTTTATAAGAAAAATCACCTGGTAATTTCGGGTAATTTCTGCAGAGCCATCTGGTGAAGACACTTTTTTCTGGTGATTTAAGCGAGGAGTGAAAAAGACGGCGCCAAATCTGATTAAAGCTTACCTTTTCTTTTTGATTATAAGTTCTATAAGTGGAGAATAAAGAAAAGAAGATTCCCTGATAGGAAATTCATTTCGAGTAATTGAATTGTTGTTTTTCCGCATGTAAATGAGACCGTTATAATTAAAATTAGTGTGAGAATATGAGCCTAAACTATATATAATAATGCCATAAAATAATTTATACCATTTCCTACAAAATGATAGCAAAATGTGCAAAATATTAGCTACGAAGCCTTTAGTAGAGACGCTGGAAAAAAAACTTGACCGAGTTGAGAACGTTTTCATTTTCGCTAAAGTGATATCAAAGAGGTATTTTTTTGTTCTATTATAAAAATCAGATATTATATAAATTATAAATCAGTTTTAATATAAATTTCAAATAATTTCATAGATCAGGTAATTATGATTTTGTCAAATTTAATGCTTATCGGGTGAAAAGCATACAGTTGATGAAATATATACGTCTTGTTTTATGCGAAAGTTTATTTTGCACTTAAAAAATAATATATTTAAATAAAATATGTAAGGAAAACCTTTCAAAATATATTTATTCTTTTATGAATAATTCCAAAAACAAGATAAATTCAGATTTGAAATTCATATTTGGAGATAAATATATTACATAGAATTCGACTTAATGCACTACTAACTATGTATAGACGACGACTTCTTCGAATTCGACTTTCTATGCATCATTTCTGTGCATCAGTATTTGTACCCTTCATTAGGAAAAGGTTAATCACTAAGTTTCGAATTATTATTATTATAAAAATGTGCGTAATCAACTAATAGAATTAGCTTAATTTCAACCAGCTTGAAGCTTGTAATAAAATTAATTGTTTAATGAAAATCAGAATATTTCTTTTAACATTTATTTGCGCATCACTATGCCAATACATAGAAGAAAACTGAGGTTTGTTCAGGCCATTTTTCTTCAACGGTTGAAAGCAACAAGTTCTCATATACCTTCTAAAAGGCCAATGTTTGTCTTAAAATTTGAATAAACTTTCATTCCATTCTTTCTATCCATCTGATAAGCAATTTTTATTATAGCCATTCAATGAAATCCAGCATTTTTGAATTATAAGATCTCCACTCTAACCTTCTTTTCGAAATGATTACAAACATTTCTAAAGCATGATGTAAAAAAAAATGTATCATGTTTATTCGCCTGAATGGGCTCAATTTTCTTATACAGGAGCTCCTAAATTTCTATATACACACATTTAATAACTATTAAATGAAAAATTAATAACAAGCATCAAAGTTTCATGCCCCAAATTAATAAATTACAATTACAAAACTATTGGCGGCAATCGGAAATTGTGTATTAAAATTATCTTTTTGTTACATTAAATTATTATTTTTTACATTAAAGTTATCCTTTTTCATAAATTATGGCACGAATAACCACCTTTATTACAGATACTCGGAGAGTGATTATCCTCATGACAGTGGAACAAAATAGTAACTTATCAGAAATCAAATGCGTAGAGTAATTTGTCATAGCCTTTAAGATATGTTTTAGAACGAATAGAGTTTGTTACAGCAGGATGGAGCACCTCCGATTTACTACATTGATTGAATTTTGTTGAACAGATGGTTATGACGGATTAAACACCCATCACAGTAATGTTTATACATGGATAATTATAGTTATAGGAGCTTAAAAAGGTTACAGTTAACGAATTCAGAATATCCATTGAAAGAGAATTAAACTCTAATTACATTCACACCTTTTTAAACGCTTTTAATAAGTTCGACTATGTATGTAAGGTTGGAATTTTTTGATCGATTTTTCACTCACTTCTTAATTCACTAGAGTTCTGAAATTTTATACAGTCGGACCTCTATTTAACGAACCACTGTTTTGCGAATTTGTCTATTTTGCGAACTTTTTCTTGGAACCAAGAACATTTTGCGAATTTCTTCGTAAAATAACCTCCAAATAGAGAAGTGCATTCTCTATTTAACGAATTTTTTCTTGTGATCCAAGAAATGAATTGCGATGAAGACGAAGATGGAAATTATCATGATGCAGAAATCAACAAACTTTCGTATGATAAAATGCTAAAATTCATTAATTTTAATATAAAATTATTTTTTAAATTGAAAATACAGTGTATTCCCGGACAATGAGTTTTTTCTAAGTTTTTTTTATATTTATGTAATATTTCTTTTGATGTACAGAACGTTCATTTGTATAAAATCGCTTGATCATTTAGCAGTTAATAAAATAGTTTTCTGATGTCCATCTCTCTCAATCAATAATATATTAGGCAAGTCTCTATATGAATCTAGTAACATAAAATTTTCTATTTAAACATTTAAAACTTATCCACAGAATTCTATTAAAATAAATCATCTTTTGTTTTGGAAATAAATATGAAAAAAACTTACGCAGGAATTATATTAATATTTTAATTATAGCCTTTAAAATATTACAGAAACATGTTGAGTAAAAAATGAAAACTGCATAAATGCCTATTTTTGATACAATATTCTCGCATTGTTTTTCAATTCATTTTAATTTATTTTGGTCAAACGAAAAAAATAGTTTTATAAGCAAATAAAAATGAACTGGATCTAGAACTTTTTAAGCTAAATTTTAATATATCATGTAATTAAAAGACCTGTGGACCAGATAATCTAAAATGACAGCCAAGGAAGTGTTTGCCGCTGTAATTTCAGAATTGTTTTTCTTTTTATCAGAAACATTTTTATTAACACCTAATTCTGCTTATTATAATGGCTTTACGCTCATTATATTTTCTTACAGTAATGAATTCTGAATAATCCGGAAACGCAAATTGCTTTTCTGCAGAAGATTATGTTCTTAGATTTTCAATTTCAATTTCCATTTTCTAATTTAGAGAATAATTCTCAATGGCAAATACTTTTGGCAACTTTCCGAATTGAAAATTAAACAATTAAGCAAAAAATGAAATACATGAAAGATTTCAAATTAATTCTTGAATTTTGCGATATTCAGATTATTATTTTTATTTTAATCATTAATTTATAATCTGAGAATAACAGTTCTTAAATAATGAGAGCTCGTTTGTTATTGGCAAGGCAAAAATAGCTTTATAACAAACTTCTTTTGCTCGCCGCCTTTACCATCATAGATCGGAATATTTGGCTGACTCATTAAATTTTAAAAATAACTTTCCGCTTTTGTAAATTATTTGCTTTTTGCGGATTTTTTATTTTATAAAAATGTAGTCTTTTAATTTGCTTTTCCAATAACTTTCAAGTATTTTAAGAAAAAGAAATGATTTATGAAAGCCTGATAATTCCGATTTTAATTTCGATTTCAAATATTTTCCATGCAAACTACTTTTCTTTTATTTTCAAGATTTCTCCTTAACAGTCAATTCTTTTTTACTAAATATGTTTAGTTTTTTCGAACATTTATTCCAACTGAACTTTCTTTTTTCAGAATATCTTAGTTGATGCCTAAACTATCTTTTAACCACACAAATTAATGATCCTTATGACTTTTATAGATTAAAAGGCATTTTGAGACACTAGCAATTTTTATCATTGTTACGCTATTCTTAAAATTTAGAAATGCTCAAAAACAAATTTAATTAGATCAAAATAAATTTTAATCGTATTATAAATTGTTTAAATTCTTCTAAGTGTCTTCTTGAAGTAGAGTTAATATAATATAGTTGTAGCTTATTAAGATGGTTTTTAAAATTTTTAAAATTATAAAATAAATGTAATTCGAAATAAAGAGTTTTGAGGTTTCTTTCCGGACTTAATTCTACAGAATTATGCACTATTGTGACATTCCATCTCTTGCCGATGAAAGGCATTAATTTGACAAAACTATAAACTTCCAAAATGTTTTCTTATTATTTACATACTCCCACAGTTAGGGGCAATGCGAGTACGCTGATGAGAAGCCACCGGATAAGTATGCGGGCTCTCACTTCCCTGGTTGATATAGTAGTAGTGGGAGTCCAGTTACCCTCTGTTAGTGGGTCGGGCCGTGGTCGGTGATGACTATTACCAATCCGGCCTTAGTACTCGAACTGTTGCAGCGGATGTTATTCAGAAACCACTGAAGCCGAGGCAGGGCGAGGTAACTCTGTTAAGGCTATTATTTACATACACTTAAAATAGAATATTAAATATTGTTAAATATTCTAGAAGAGCATTTAATATATCTTAAAATCAACTGTAATATAGCAAGAATGAAAGAAAAATAATTTTTTTAAACTTGAAAAACCGCGTAAAATTTTGATCGGCAAAATTTTGCCTTAACTTTTTTGCATATGATATATATGTTGAAAGTAATGTGATCTTCAGAAATTCCGCAATCACACCACTTTTAATTCACTTTTCCACATTTTAAAAATATGAGCGAGAGGCAACAGATTTTTGCTCCGATTTCGAATTTGATCTGAAATTCTAAAAAAATTTTACTATGTATTTAATAATTTTAGAATTTATTTGCGTTATGAAGAACGTTTGTGATTATTTCAGTGCTGTTTAATTATAGAATCTTCTATTACGTTCCTTTCTTTTAGCTAACCATAAACTGGCTAGTTATGTATATTGCATCATTCACATTTCTACCAATAACGCAAAATATACACACTTTCTATGATAAGTATTAAGATATCCGACTAGGTTGAAAAAACCGATTTTCGAAGAAAAATTCACAAACTTTTATGATCTAAAAATAAAACCACAACTTTTAAGATTCTAAAACTCTCGTTGTTTTTATTATTATTCCTTTGATATTTTATTCCTTGATATTTATTTGAACTAATGTGTTATTATATTTTTTAAATGCGTTTTCTGGTAAATAAAAATTTCACTAAATTTTGTCCGTGAAAAACTTGATATCTCCAAAACAATGCAGTAAAATTCGTTGAAATTTGATACACATGTATAAAATACCTCTGAGGATGTAATAGATCGTAGATTTTATGGTAGATTTATTTAGTTATGTTTTACAGTCATTTTCAGTTCGAAATGTAGGATAATCTTGGTGAAAAATCATTGACGCCTAATTTGAATGTCATAAAATATTTATTTATTGAATTAAATTTTATGTTGCGGTCTATTATAATCTACATAATTTGAGAAGTACGCATCCGAAATTTAAATTAAATATTTCCCATATTTTTCATTTATGCTGTTTTTCTTAACATTGAAATTTTTGTTAAAAATCTTGAAAAAAAATATTTTCAAAAAGTACTGATGATATATGAATTTTTACTTCTAATTGTGACTACTTAAGCCTATATTTGTTATTAAGCTCTGTAAGTGTTTTTGTGCATGCTTTTTAAAAGAATTTTCTCCGAACCTAGTAAAAAACTTAAGTTCAGGTTCATAAATTCCACTTGCTTGCATGTAAATTGTACATTTGTTTCATAGAGTATTTTCATATTTATCGCAAAATCTGAAAAAATAATGACTGTAATATGTGACTGCTAAAAATGAAAAGGAGGAGTGTTTATTTGGATGAGATGAGAAATTATTTACGGAAAAAGATGAAAATGACAACTGTTCATGGAAGAAGATGATTGCCGAAACAGAAAAAGAAGCATTAAACATATAGAACAATGCGACTGATATAAGAAATGTCATGATTTTCAGAGTGCAGATGACATCTACAGCATTTTAAAATAATTCAGAGAACGTTTGCACAGACTAAAATAAATATGGTAAATTCTTTGCATTATAAAATGTAAAGAAAGGCTTAGATTTATTATTTGAAGAATTTGAGCTATATTTCTGAAACGAAGATCCTCTTACCGAAAGAAGAGTAAACTTTAAGATAGAATTTCGCAAGTTTCTAGCGCAGTCATAACAAAATTTATGAAGATTTTTCAGCTAGAAACAAGCAGTATAAAATAATATTTCGTAACGAAAAGTACGGAATGGAAGACAAAATAATACTGAAGAATGTTCAGAATATAAAGATCCGTCGGATAATGATGATCATTAGTTACTGCGAAAGAAAACAGAATTTACATTTCCTTACTTTTGTGAAAATAATTATATTAACTTTAAACTATGCTTTCGGTGAAAATTTGTTTTGATCATCTTGAATAACAGAAATTACAAAAAAGTTTTCTTTTCAATTTCCCATTCTGCAAAAATTCGATTAAAAATTTTTTGACAAATTCATTATAGTTATTTGAAGATTTAATATAGTACTCTTTTCTATCAAATATATTTAACTCATATTTCTATATATTTCCCACTTTTTGGAACGAAACTTTCTTACTAAACGTTAAATGAGATTAAGGCACAAGTTAAAACTAACTAACTAATTTCAATTAGTTATTAGTTAATCAGAGATATTGTCAATGTTTTCAAAGAATTTACAAAAATATAATACTACCTTTTCTTATAACTATTGGAATCCACCCTCCACTCCTACAAATAGCATTATTTCTTTATTTCGAGTCTGATGGATTCGCGCAACATGGTATTTTTTACGAACTCAGACATGTTACAGATGTGTTACTCATATGGCATTTCAACCTACATATTTGCCGAAAAAAATATAGCTTTGCCCAGATAAAGCCTAATAAGACCATCTTTCTAAAGTTATCTATCAGAGGAGGTATGAATGCAGGTACGCCGTGCTCGCTGACATCTAAGTACCTTCCTTTGTTTTCCTGTCCAAATAATTTTCCTTCTGTGCTGAAAAATGTGTATCGAGGAAATCCCGTTGGGGAGGATGAATCTGCTCCCCCTTGAAGGATGATTTCCTTTTTGTTCTGGATCCTATCGCTCTTTATGAGGGTCGTCCATCAAAATCGAGGGAAAAGGAAGGGACCCGATAAAGATGGGATAGATAATAGATATTTCTCTCACTGAATTTTCCTCTGCTACTTCATTCGGCTGGAAAATCATCAGTGTTCTGTTGGCCTCGTTAATAACCGAGCAATAAGGTTGAGGTTGAACTAATGGCCTTAAGTGTTTCAATTCCAGATGACGAAGAGTTCTGCTACTTAATTCGGTTAGAAAATGATCAGTGTTCGGTTGAGCTCGATAATATCTAAGCAATAAAGTTGAGGTTGAACTAAAGGTCTTAAGGTTCCAGTGTTTCAATTCCAGATACCGAAGAGTTCTGCTACATAATTCGGCTGAAAATCATTAGTGTGCGGTTGGACTTGTTAATAACTTAATAATAAGGTTGAGGCAGAATTAATGGCCTTAAGGTTCCAGTGTCTGAATTCCAGATGACGAAGAGTTCTGTTACTTAATTCGGTTGTAAAATCATCAGTGTTCGGTTGGCCTCGTTAATAACTGAGCAATAAGGTTGAGGCTGAAGGTCCTTGAGGCTTAAGGCCTTAAGGTTCCAGTGTTTCAATTCCAGATGACGAAGAGTTTCTGAGGTCATTTGTATTGAAGTTTAGGAAGTTAGTAAATTAGAAACACTGCTGATTCAGATAATTTAATAAGAATTTTTTTCTGCATTCATTTACATATCGTGTGTGGCAAGAAAACTCGTATTTCTCCTCCGCTTATGATGGGAAATTTTGAGTAGTTTTGAAGATATATTTTTCTGTTCATAATACTGTATTGTTTCATTTTAAGAATAAAAGGATTCCTTTATAGAATTATTAGTCAGTGACTGGAGATATTTCTGAAGAGGCAAAATGTTGAAGTGTTTATATCTTCGGAGATATCTTCTATTAAGGTTCTGGCATTAAGAACTGGTATTAAGATTCTACTGTTTCACTTCCAGATGGCGAAAGATTTCTGAGGTATTTCTGGAAAAGTGGCTAAAGCTAGCAAATAAATCCAAAAATGATTAAGAAAATATTATATAAAACTATTAAGGTATCCGCATACGTTCGAAAACTCATTTTTGACCGAAAATCATAATTTTTTTTAAATGTCTTATCTGAAAGCCTATTGTTTTTAGTTTTCAAAACAGTTTTTATTTTACATCTATGATGATCAGAAGTGAAATTAGAGACATTTTAGTAGAACTTGACAGTTGAAAATGGAGTGGTAAATAATACGTTAAAGAAGCAATTTTCATTGTTTTTACTTAAGATATTTAAATTTTATTGTTTATTTTTGTTTTATACTATTTTACATATACCAGGTATAATTCTGAAAGATTTTCAGTGTGAATTTCTTTGTTTTCTATGACATTGTTGCAAATTTAGGTAATTTTGAATCATTGCAGTATCTTGACTCTCCGTTAATGATGTAATTTTTGATAACAAACGTAGGAAAAGTACATAAATTGTACTTATGATCAATATCAATCACTAAAAGTATCTCTAGATCAACTAATCGGCATTATAAAGTTATTTGACTGAAAAACAATATTAAAATCTATCGATGGCGGCTGAATGATAGAAAACGATAATGACACATAAGACTCAAGAAAACGACTAAAAAAAATTACCTAACAGACAATTTTCAAAAATGTGCTAAGCTAGCAAACACTAAGGACTAGCCTACAAAACTGGGGAGTATTGAAGAAAAATTCTTTTTTCTTCTCATTGTAAATTAAAAACATAAACTTTAAACTTATTTTTCTCGAAATGTGATTTTTTGCAAAATTTTCATTTTTCAAACACGCTAACTAAAATTCAACTTAAAATAACAGTCTCAAATTTGGCTTACATATTATTTATTATATTGTCTAGGTAATGAACCAAAATATAAGTGAAATAATGCTCCATTAAAAAGTTATGTATCTTTTAAGGTTTGAAAAAAGGCCAAAATTCTTTAAAAATTCATGATTTCACACTAAAACTCTTATAATTTACATATTTTTAGATACATTGCAAAACTTTTGCTTCAGGACCTAGCCAATAGTTGAAGGATTATATATACTAAAGGATTTATCATTCTGATCATTTGTTTTTGAATGAGGGTGTTTGAAAAAAGGTCAAATTTAGTGCAAAAAAATCTAAGTTTTTTCAAATTTTTAAGAATATATTTAATTCATTTAACTTTTTTCT
>BGPR01040770.1:0-13849 GCA_013235015.1 Araneus ventricosus | reverse complement strand
CCCACTTCTAGATGCGAAAAGAATTATACTATAAATTAATGGTGAATGGAAGACAGACTTATTCTTCCTTGCAAATTACGGCAATATTTTTTACAAACTGTTACAACAGACATTCTTTTTCCTTACATTTGTTTAATCTTCATATTAGAGAATGAATGCTTATTGCCAAATGGTTAGAAAAATAAAATATCTGAAGGAAAATCAGAAGTTTTTTGCGGATTTCAGTTGAGAGATATCATCCTAAGAGAGAAATGCTCACCATACATTTCATACAAAAAAAAAATCAAAAATAAAAACAAAATTTTTAGCACGTTTTTATCATGTTACTATAAAATAGAAAATATATTTTATCATAAATATGGAGGTGAAAACCAAATCGAATTTTAACCACATTTTTATTATATTTTTAATTTTAAAAAGTGTTCAGGGATTTTCTTTCTTATGGTATTCCTTGTTTTAAGAGCCTCTTGCTAGTACGCCATATTTATTAATTATTGAGTTCATATTTTTCTCCAAAAATATCAACTCCATGTGTTTTTATTAAGAAATTATTTTCTACTTTTTAGTACAGTGAAAAAAGGGGGGGTGAAATTTTCTTATTATTTTTTGTTTTCTACTTTTAATTCTCTAATATATTCCATAATTCATTATATTAATCATTATAGAACCTTGTATTTAATTTTTCTTAAATTCACTACTAGATGGCGCCTCTCATATGAAATTAAAATTAATCAATTAAATGATAAATAAGTTCAAAAATATTGTGCAGTCATCGGAAATACACAACTTTAAAAAAAATTTAGAACTCTCATATAACAGACAATAAAAAATTAAAAAACATTAAAAAAACTAGAAAAAATATATATAAGAAAAAGGAGACGTGATCAATAATGATAACAATTCACCTTTTTGCGCGCCCAACGCAGCAGCATCTAGTGATTGCATCAACTACATTTTACTACAATTATCCAACCAATCACTAAAGAATTAAACAACAAAAATTCCCCAATAATAAAACAGTTTAAACACATAAAAGAAAAAATTAGAAAATACAATCCAAATGGAAAAATTGGAAGAGAACTCAAATGGCGAACTTTTTCAAAGAGCCACCCGCCATAGGACTTCTAATATGGACAAATTTTCTGTAGACTTACAAAATCAAGAAAATATCCCCTGTGGCTCTGAATGAAATTAATTGAAATATAAGAAATAATCCCTTTGAAAAAAAGCCACAGGGGGGTATTTTCTTGACTTTGTAAGTGGCTGCTGTTGCGTTGGACGCGCAGAAAGGTGAATTGTTATCATTATTGATTACTTCTTTTGTTTCTTATATATATTTTTTTCTAGTTTTTCTTTTTTAATGTTTTTAATTTTCTATTGTTTATTCTATTTATTAGAATTTGCTGCATATGCGCCATTCTGTATAATATAAAGAGTTTTAATTAATTTTTAATTAATTCAAAATTTTAATAATTTTTAAATGTAAAATTTTATTAATTGTAACTCTTATATAACAGAAAGTGAGTAAAATATCGATTACAAAATTCCATCTTTAAAACATGATGAAAGTAAAGTTAAATAAAAGAGTGCAAACCCAGAATTGTCTGGAGAAAAACACGTGATGCAATTTACAGATAAAATCAATCCTCTTATTGCAAAATCACATTGTTGTTGAATTAGATTTAGAAGATATAAATAGACATACAGGGTGTCCGAAAATTAAGTGGCACATTTCAAAAATCAATAAAAAAAAATCTAAAAATGTTAGAACTACGTTTTTCTTAAAATGAGAGAGCGATAAAAATTGTTTTTTTCAGATAGGTAACGCGGCGTTACGCCGTTCTAAATTTGCTACAGCGAGAAAATTCCGTACGCAATAGCTACGGATCAGCAATAGCCGATGCTCGTTCTCTGGTTTCCTTTTTCAGTTTTTCTTGAACATCTTAAAAACTATTCAGTTTTCACACTCCATGTGAATTAACGAATTAAAGAGCGTGAAATTACCTACAAACACATGCTTTTATGTTTCTTCTAGCTTTAATATTTCTGCAGATAATGGTTCTCAAAAATGGGAGATGTCCAATAATTAACGGCCACCCAGACCATCGTAACGGTGCTTTTTTATTTGCCCTCTCATTTAAAAATACCGTAGTTCTAACATTTTAGGTTCTGACGTAGTCTTACGTCTCTCCATAGTGGTCTAATGGTGTGTCGGGAAAGGAAAAAATTATGACGCTTCTCGTGCTAAAGTTAAACGCATCGATCGATCGAAATATTACTCTAGAATTGTTGAATTACGTCGAATTTCGTGGTAAATTAAACGCTTATAGCTCCGCAACCAAATAACATAGAGACTTGGTTTTAGTTTCTTTAACAGAGAAAGGTAGACATTGAAAACTGCAAAAATAATTTCAGAATTTATAATTAAGGTTCAGACACAGTCGAGTTTCAAAGGTGGTGAAAATTACGAAGAATTTAATATAGATAGAGTTCCATAGTCGCAATAGACTCACTATATACTATAGAGTTAATAGGCACATACAGCTACTTTAATCACAGAAGGTCACAGTTGAGTAAGGTAGGTATGTCTACGCCCCTCAATCCCACGAGACAGCCTCCCGTTGATTTTTTTTATTAATTTTTGAAATGATCCACTTAATTTGCGGACACCCTGACTTACGGTGAACCACTTTCGAAACTATGGTTTAGAAGCCCCTGTCACTGAGAGAAGCACATAGAAAGGTGCTTTAAAAGAAAGAAGGAAATGCGATATTTTCTGGAAATGAAACATTGAAGCCATGAAATTCTTGTGATGTAAACCGCCGTGGATGGAGATTATGACGTAAAGAACTGTATTATATTACATGGATTGATGCATTGTTTAAATTGTAGTAAAAAAAATGTGAAGTTTTGGGAGATACATAATGCTTTCAGCAATTGTAATTGATAGGCAACGGCGATGAATGTTTTCTTTCATTATCGGTCAGAATTTAAGAATTACAGTAGAGTCTTCCTACAACGAAGTCTCCCTACAGTGAATTTCTCCCTATAATGAAATTTTTAATCGGAATGTTAAATAACATTCAAAATATTCTCCATATAACGAAGTCGCTGTCCCCCTATAACGAATTTTTTCAGACCTTTATTTTTTCGATTTTTGTCATTTTTGAAGAAAGTTGCTAATTTCTGTGCAAACAAATCGCTCACACATGCCTGTTTCTTTAACCACTCGCATTGTTCATTCCAGCGATAACACATAACAATAGAATGCTATGTGAAGGGTAATGCAGTTGTGGGGACCTGGGTTTCTACAGAGGGAGAAACGCTTCTACGGTTCAAGATTCCAAGAATCGGGGTGGAGCGGGGGTGGAAACAGCAAATGGATGTGATAATACGCATTTTATGTTTATCCGTACTAGTGCATATTATTCTCTAAATTGGTGAATTGTTTTCGCTTTTGAGCATTTTATTTATACAGTAAAAATTAGTATAATTTTAACAAATTTATAATAAATATTACTTCATTTTTAATTGAAAGTCATAATTAAATATTTTTGAACTTATCGCACATACTAAAAGGTTTGTAACATTCTTAAATAACTGCAAAAATCTTTAATCTCCGTATAACGAAATTTTCTCTATAGCGAATTTTTCAACTGGAACCAAGTGATTTCGTTATAGGGAGATTCCACTGTATTTTTCATTTCGTCTTAAATGGAAACAAAAACAATACCGTATTTGCCATACTAAATATAACGGAAATTATCATGCTTAACTCTTCAAAATTCACTTTTTCTCCTTTAGTCACTTTCGGTTAAGATGCATGCGAATCATACTCATCACAAATTCAAAGAAGCAACTCAAAATTTTCCATTCTGAAATGTTTGCTTTTAGCGTAACATTAGAGAAGCGCATAAGTGCAGAATATAAATATTTTTTCTGGCATAAAGCTATCGAAGCGAAGTTGCAATCGGGATTTATGCTAGGTTATTTGCGAATGTCTGAAATATTTATCGCAGAGACAGCCCCAAGATAACTGAGGAAAAACGTCAAAACATTTGTTTTCTGAGCCATGCTCAGAACTGACTATCAGATTACAGAAAGAACGAAATAGATATGTGCTTGCGTTCTTTTTCTACTTGAATTAAATTAAAAACTCTTTAAAACACACAATTCTTAGTGCACTAAAAAGTAGAATGATTTTATTTAAATTATTTTCTATTTTTTGTATAAAATTTATAATTCATTATTCTAAATATTATGGAATCTTGCGAGTTTTTTTAATTGCTTCAAGACTCTGCCCCTCGAATGGAATCATAATTTCATGGAACTAATCGATTAACTGATAATTAAATTCTGAAAATATCAAAACAGTCTATTGTCATCGAGAATACACAAGTGTACACAATTTCAAAACTCTACCGCATCAGGGAGAAAAGAGGAAAGTCAATTAAAGAGCTGAGTGGATGAACATGTTAAGTGACAATTGAAGAGCTGAGTGGATGAACGTGTTAAGTGACAATTAAGCGAATTTCAGAAAACTAGGGGGTTACACCCCCTACTCGCTCCGCTCGTCAACCCCCAAGAATCACGTTGTGATTCTTTTGGGATCACTACGTGATCCCAGCTCGCTTCGCTCACTCGCCGTACAGTTATGACTGTCTGCTAGTAGAAGGAAATTATAAATACATTAATTACTAAAAGTAAATTTAAATTATTTGAAATAGCATAAACTTCTAACATTTTTTCAGCAATTACTAATAAACTAAATCAACAAATTTCTAAAATTAAAATTTGCTAATAGTATATAGATATAAATATATATATGTAAATATTTCAAGGAAATTTGAATGCTAAAATGTATAATTATAAAATGTTTACAAATAGAAATTATTTGCATCAATCAGAAATCAGGCATTTCAAACTTCTTGGTACACAAAATTGAATATTTCTTCAACAGTTTCATTAGCCCCAACTTTATTCCAACAAACTTCTAAATTTCCACTGTTCTCAATGAATTGTTGCTCAAAAAAACTTCGTCACATATATACACACTCACTGCAATAATTATTTAGCCAAGAAAGTTATAACTTTTCTCTCTGGGTAGTTATTTATGTGTTAAAACCTCAGAATTTTTGAGTTACGAAAGATTATTTAACCCATTTCACAAACTTTTAGCTTAAAAAGCACAGTTTAACGTGGCAAATGGCTTTAAACATGTTAAGATTCACTATTCAAATTAAAACCCATAATAAATATTTACTTTTACCTTTTTCAAATTAACAAAATAGCCTTTTTTGGAAATTTTTTAAAATTTATAAAATTCTTGATTTTTACACCAAAATTTTAAACATGCTATTTTTTCACTGATATTTTGATCAGAAAAGCTTCGCCACATGTATAAAAGAACAGACTCCCACTAAAGTCCCACGACTATATTCCTGTAGCTCGGCAACTTCGCTCTGTACACAAAAACGCTTCATTCTATTTTGTTCATTCCGATTGGATCGTATTATGAAAGATTCCTCAATAATTTCATTAGACCTATCTTGACGTTTTCGATTTATAATCGAAACCGCCCAAGTTAAACTCATTTTGAAAAATTTTGATATCCCAGATCAAATCAATCGCTAATTCGAATGTAAACAATCTAAACTCGCGAGCTGTTGCCAAACGGCGATTAAGAAATTCGACCCTTTTTTGTCGCCACGTAAGAGAATTATATTTCAGAAAATGAGCTTTAAAGTTTAGAGGTTACATTTTTTTTATTTTTTCATTTAATTTTTGCTGTTCCGGTACTTTTGTGAAGAGAAAGCATTCAAAATATTTAATGTTTATTGGCATGGTTATAGCTTTTTTAATTATAGAGAAAATTTATAATCTTTTGCACTTAACATGTTCTTCCATTCACGCGTTTAAAAACTTCGTTTGCTTAGTCATGGAAGAACATGTTAAGTGCATGTTGCTTTCAGAACAACGTAATAGTGGTAGATTAAATACATGCAAATAATAATGAATTGGCAAAATTGTATTACTATAAAGCTCTATATATTGTCAACACAAGTTGAACAACAAAAATAAAGCAAATCAGATGTTGAAATAGCACACAAACAGATCACAAAATAATATGTAAGTTTGAGAAACAATAAAAATAAGAGTATTAATTTTTTAAAGTATTAATTCTCTGGTTGTCATAAACATTATCATCATATTTTTACAATTTCATTTTACATGACTTTTTTCTTTTTTGTGAAAATAGAATTCTAAAATTCATTTTTCATTCACTTACTCGTGCATTTTGAAATTTTGTTCACTTGTGTGTTCTTGACGACAGTAAACTATTTTAATATTTTTATAATTCGGTTATCAATTGATTGCTTAACATAAGTAAATTTTCTTTCCATAATTTGAGAAAAATTATTGTAATATCTCATAATACCTATAACAATAAATTTTAAATAAAAGACTAAAAAGTAGAAAATAATTATATAAAATAAGGAAATATGCTTTTCAGCTCAATAATAAGAGTGTAATCTTTAAAAATGATTTTAGAAATGAATGTATAAAATGATTTCGTTATTGTAGTCGTTAAGTAAGGAACAGGCCGAGTTATTAACTTTTTTAATTTATTATGGGAGAGTGGCGGAATATACGTACATCTCGTATGAAAGTTTCAAGTCGAAAGAGAGCAGAAAATCCCTGCATTCTCTCAGATAGGGGATTAACATATAGACACGTAATCCAAGTAAAGGGAATAATAGCTATTTTTAGTAAATTATGTAAGTGTTTTAGGGAAAATTCTGGCTACAAGAAGACGACGTCATGATTTTCTGTGGGCGCGTGAAAGCGATTAAAATATTCTTTTAATAATAAATATGCCAAAATGTGAGATTTAGTAATATACCTCCAGCGCGGGAAAAAAACGAAACTGGAGTTTAAGAAAAGTGATTTCGGTATACATTAATATTGTACTAAGATTTTAAAATATATAATATTAGAATTTAAAGTAAAATTAAGTGAGATTATTACGTGTATATATTTTATGATATTATGTCTTAATTTGATTTACTTTCATAAAAATATTTAGCGTTCCACGAATTTCCCTATTCAATAGATTTTGGACTGAAGAGTTTATAAGTACCCGTGAATCTTTCTTCAAAGCAGTCGTATCACTGTCTTGGGAGCATCGAAATGAATGTCTTGGGAACATGGAAATGAATGTGGTATTTAAGGTTTTAATGAAACAAACATCGTTTTTAATATTGTTATTAACATACTTGAAACAATTAAAGTTAAATAAAAATGTGTAAAAAAAAGCGAAAACGTAAATAGCTAAACAAACTAAATTAGTAATCAATGGAAAATTTTTAAAGTAAAAAAAATAGTTAGTCTCCTGGTACAAATTCATAAGAATAAATTTCGTTAACTGAAATAAACCATTATTCAAAAACAAATTCGCGAGTTTCAAAAAATTCTTTTACTTACCGTTAATTGCTCTTTCCTTTGTCATGCAATGCAGTTTAACTTGATGTATAACTCGCAATGAAGCCCACATAGAAAAATTGTAAAGAATTATTGAAAAAACTTCTTCTAAAAGCAAACGATTTCTATTTTAGAATTGTCTTCTCAATATTTCCGTCTGCATTAATACTATTTCCTGCGCACAAAATGATTCTGTTTCAATGGAAGCAGATATTATTTTACTCAAGTTTAACAAATTTCTCATGGAAGAAAATGTTAAGTGCCCTTAGCATGTTCTTCCACGAGGAAAAAGCAAGAGACCTCGCACTTAACATGTTCACTCCACTGAAAACTTCTTTATTCTTTTACTTTCCAGATTTAATGAACTTCCTGTATTTAAATTAGACTTCAGTGTGTTCTTTTGCCCAATCATCTCAATTTTTTCAAATTTGTCACTTAACATATTCATTCACTCATCTCTTCAATTACAAAATTCCATTATTAGAAATAGGTAACAAGTGAAGTTACACAAAAGTGTGTAAAAAGTTAGACGTTTTATAATTGAAATGTTTAATGTGAAAGCAGTAATGTGATTTTTGGTAATTTAGTTCACATTGGTTAAATCAAAGTACATAAGAGCTATCTTGGAGAAGACCTCACTCACCTCGGCAAACTTTCACACCAATTCAGCGGGAGGGCGTTTTTCCCCGATAGATTTAAAATTCCACGTAGAAAGAGATCTTGGGCGGAATTGGGTCTGAAACTCACGATCCACAGGTGCCAAAGCATACTATTTCCAAAAATTTTAAAAAGAACAGCCTAAAAAGTGGAATAGCCAAGATTTCGAGCAGGATCTTCTTATTTTTATCGAAGATACTTGACACGTATTAATTACTTTTACCATCTCTTTGGATTTTACGCGGTCCAACTTTTTTTATTTCATTTTACATTCATTCAGTTCTTGTCGATTAGAAAAAGTTAACAAATGGATAAGACAAAAGAGTTTATTCTGAGATTTTTTTAAAAAATTCATTTACCGATAAGAAAATTAATAAACAAGTAAACAAAGATAAAATACAAAAAACTGGTTTAAGAACTCGGGAGAAATAAGTATCTTCTTCCAAAAAAACTATTTTTAACATATCGAAGCTGATAAGATTCCCATTTAATAGGCGAAAACCTATTTAAATTTGCATTTGGATAGAAGTTCGTGTCGCACTTAATAAATGTTCATCGGTGTCGGAAAATTAAAAAATAGCCGCTTAAAAGAAAAAACCGCTTCCCAGAAGATTGAAATTTCTCATTCAAGGTTCACACGGTTTTATTTTTTATACGACTTTCTGCTTTCTCGTATTAGAGGTACACGGAGAATAATGTCTCGCATTATAAGTATTCAAAAAGTAATTTCTGGTATTAAAAGTACACAAAGTCAAACGTCAAAAAATTTACCCTCGAGATTTTCATGAATTCCCCAAGTTTTAGATACCCTAAGTACAGAAAAAAAAATTTTGGAATTATGTCTACTTGTCTGCGAACGCAATAACTCCAAAAGACAATAAGCTACAAGGATGATGTCAGATAAGTGATTTATATAACAACATTGTATATATCTATCAAATTATGGTAGAAGTCTATCCAAGGGAAGTCTGTCCATCAATCCATGAGAAATTGAACAAGATATTTTGAGAATGCAACGAGTTTTATGAATGGAATTCGACATGCAAGTTTATTACCAAAATTGCAGATCTGCCTCAAAGTTTGAACTAAATTAGTCACCTTATTGAATGTCTGTCTTTACGTGTGCATGTGAACGCAATAACTCAAAAACGCAAAAACCTAAGAAGTCAAATTCTGTATATGATCTTTACGCCAAAATTGCAGACCATCTATCGAATTTTGGCCCCAATCGGTCAACGGGAACAGGTCCAAAATGCATACACGATTCGGTTCACTATTATGACGGAGTTCAACACAAAACGTGCCATATTGCGGAAGTATACGAGAAAGACGAGGGGAGAACACTGTCTCTGGCTTTAATTATAACCACACATCAAAATTTGTAACACCGGCTTTAATTACGTTTCATAAATCCCGACAGTTAATTTCGCCAGTATAAAATTGAAATCTGACCGCTTTGACAGTATAGCTTAAGTGCATTTGTCTTGTTTTTATAGAGGTTTAAGCTGTTAAAATGTAATTTTCATCTATTTGAACAAATATTTTACGTAGAATTCATTTCAGAATTTTCATTTCTGGCAATTTAAACGTAACACACTCTCAAGTATCCGGCTTGTGACTCTTCAGCCAAGTTAAAAAAAATAATAATAATTCTGCGTAATAAAATGAGGAATAATTTACTTTGGCATGGAGTTGAACTTTTTCAAAAACTGAAAACTGTCAATTTTGTAAAATTTATCCTACTTTTTACGCAAATGCTTTGTTTATCTTAAAAGGGTTTGCATTCATACTGCAAAGGGTACATAATTTTATGTTTCCTGCAATTCAGTTACACATTATAAAATTCGTCTAATTATTCTTGGGCAACTTTTTTTCTGTACTAATTTTTTAAAATTTACAGAACATAAGAAACATTTCTAAAGCACTGGCCTGTCCTAAGGGGTTCGAAAATATGAATAAGAGCGCATTTTTCATAAAAGGGTGTTTTTAATGGTATAGGTGAGGTAAGAATTGAGCATATATAGAATTCCGGAATTTATGTTATCCGGCCCGCCCTGCCACAAATTAATAAAATAGGCCGGAGAATTGTGGTGTACTTTAATTTATCATTCTTGAAAAATAAGCAGATTTGCCTTGTAGAATCATTTATCTGACGAGTTTTATTTCCGTTCTTGCGTAATAAAATACAGAAACATTTCTATAAAATGTCTTTCATAAAATGTTTGGCTGCTTCATACTAAAAGTAAGCAGCAGCTGATATATGCGGCCTCAATTTTGTTATACATATGTTAAGGAACCGTTTTGTTTTCTTTAATTCAGTATGAAGACTGTGCACATAATGGAGTTAAAAGCAAACAATAATAATATAGCTTAGCATGTTTTTGAAAATAAGTGTGACCGATCTCATGTATTAATGGATATACAGGGTGAGTTTGACCTATTCTGCCAAACGAAAGAGAGTGACTGAAGAACCCACGGGGATCATAAAACAATATAGCAACCTTGTCCCATCTCTAACCGTTTGCAAGTTATGGCGGATAAAATGATTTTGCTAAAAATCGTGAAAAATCCAGATTTAAAAGATTTCTGGCAGATCTACATTAAAAAAAGTACATATTCTGAAAGAGCAGTTGAAATCCTTTAAGATGACACCATTTTCATCAAAATACCTGGATTTAAAGCCGAGTTACAAGCGCCGAAACGTTGGCAAAATCCAAAATCGAATTGTTGCCAAAATTTTTAATATTGAATACTGCAAACACCGTTCAAGCTAAAATCTGTCAAATTTACCAAACACCTGTCCATTCTATCAGATTTCGAACGAGCCTACCATAAACCATATCAGTGTTTTATTTCAGAAGAAATTTAGTCTTTCGTTGGCAATACATCATTGAAATCGGTGTTCATCTGAATAGATATTTGAAAAAAGCCTCCATGAAACGATGGTGGATAAATGAAATGTGCTCAAATCCGCCACTATGAATTCTTTCGGATATGCAGATGTGTTCCAACCTATTTGGGGAACTTTCAATCCAGGTATTTTCATGACAATGGTGTCATCTTAAAGGATTTTAACTGCTCTTTCAGAATATGTACTTTTTTTAATGTAGATCTAACAAAAACTTTTTTAATTTGGATTTTTTCACTATTTTTAGCAGAATCATTTTATTCGCCATAACTTGCAAACGGTTAGAGATGGGACAGGATTGCTACATTGTTTTATGATCCCCATGGGTTCTTCTATCACCCTCTTTCGTTTGGCAGAATAGGTCAAACTCACCCTGTATACGGATTATACGTTATTCGTGAGCTTAATTTTTATCTAAACATTATAACACATTTGTAAGGAAAAGGAAGATTGATGTTGCGAAATAAAACCGCAACAATAAAGTTAATAACACTTTTTAAAAATCACAGTTCAATAAGTTAGTTCACTAAGATGTAGATTTTTTTAATTTTAATTATATTCCCCATTTTAGTCTTTAATTTATAATTCCTTATTCTCAAATTCGCTACCAGGTGACTCTAATAGTATAGATCAATATTTAATTAAATTAATTTATTAACCTATATTTAAATTCTAAAAATTTTAAATTTGTGCATTTTCATCGAGAATACAAGTGTGTACAACATTTCAAAATTCTAGCATATCAGGAAGTGAGTGAAAAAAAATGATTACAATGTTCCATTTTTACAAACATGAAACAAATTCACTTAAATAAAAGAGTAAATAATGAAAAGAGAAAAGACTGAGTGGTAAGATCTTTTCTTAAAGGTTGTCAAAACAAAAAATTCTACACGTCACAGTTTCAAAATATCACAAGCATGTTATCAGTTAGTTGATAAAATGACAGAACCCCTTCTCTTAGTAAATCATTTCAAATTTCAGAGTCCGATCTAAAAGAACACGGAGTAACTTCCAACTAAGATCCATCCTCTTCTTAAGGAATAATCTTGTACACTTATCCGATCCCATGAGAATAAGGAAATGGATATGAAGAAAATGAGGTTGTTTCTTTAAATTAATTGCTTGTATGATATCCCAGCCCTTGAAATAGCAGTCGGTTTCAATAAAAACGAAAAACATTTCTTTAACATGTGTTAGCAGCCCTTTGTCTATTTAATAAAATATCGTGCGAAACACTTCGAAAGGTTTTTACGATATTAAGTGTAAAGTAGAAGAATTTGATTGTCATATAAAGGCAAAGATAAGAAACATCTCTCTTTAATTCAAAATTCACCAGATACTTTTATTTAAATTACAGAAATTAATGCAAGTTTTTGGTTCCTGAATATGACTGCAATTCATCTAGCGAATTATCTATACTTATAAAAGGCAATGTGTATGTGTGTGTGTGTGTGTGTGTGTGTGTGTGTGTGTGTGTGTGTGTGTGTGTGTGTGTGTGCGTAATGTGTGTGTGTGTGTGTGTGTGTGTGTGTGTGTGTGTGTGTGTGTGTGTGTGTGTGTGTGTGTGTGTGTTGTGTGTGGTGGATGTGTGTGTGTGTGTGTGTGTGTGTGTGTGTGTGTGTGTGCGTGTATGCGTTCTGCATGATGTCAGACGAATCTATCGCACTCCAACCTTTAAATTTGCCACATTGGTAGTCGTAATAGACTGAATGCACCTCATAGCCAAAATTTTAAAATTTAATCTAGAAAAAAATTTTTTTATTTATGTTTTGTGTTGTTTTGGTTGATTTTTCCACTTAATTTCTCAATAGAATGGTTTTGAATAATTGTAATGACAAAATGGATACACCATCGGAAAGAAATCTGATTCGTTCTAATGAAGTTAGGTTGAATTTCTTAACGTAATTTACTGAATTTGAGAAATTTTTAAAAAATAGTCGGTTTTGCATCAGAATGTTATTTTTTGTTTTTAAATTTGTTGCCTCCGATTTTTCTAATAACACTATTATTTTACAATTTTTTTCAGCTTATCTTCGAACAGTTTCTGTCGGATTTAAAGCAAGAACGGTTAAAATATCTTTTCAAGTTTTTTTAAATTAATTTTTCTGGACGGTTGAGGTTATTATTCTCAGTCCAGTTCCTCGCGCGGCACTTCTTCGGAACGTTGCTGACAGACACGGTGGCGGACGCGCAGGATACGTCATATTATTCACCTGAATGAATTGTTTTCGATTATTATTTTCCAGTTCAATTTTAATAATCTTGCTGTATAATAATGTTTTCAGGTTCCAATTTTGTAATATTGTTTGGATTAACGTACTCTGTACTGTAGGGCAGAAAAAAATAAGCAGGGAAAATGAAATAATGTGTATCTTTTGTTTTGATTTTATTTTCAAAACTTTTTCATGTCATTGTGGGCGGGTTTTTCGTCATTTTGTTAAAAGTGCTGATTCCCAGGCATAAGTCGCGTACTATGGCTGGGAATACTTCTAATGCCTGACCCCTCTCTCATATTAACTTCCAGAACAGCGACAACTATAGAGTCTAAAGAGGTGTATAGGAATATTAAAGTGGCTAAGTGTGATGCTATGGGACTGCCAAAGCGCCATCAGCGGCCATCTCGAAGTTAATGTTCCTACTTAGAAAACAGCATGAGAAACAGGAAAATACAGAGTACAAATTGTTGGGCAAGCATCAAATTAGTAAGAAAAGACACTTCGTGCTAATGCTAGAATAGAAAGTCTAAAACACGCATTAGAGATTTGCGTAATGGAGATGGAACTGCCTCTCAGAAATTTTTCC
>BGPR01040768.1:0-13849 GCA_013235015.1 Araneus ventricosus | reverse complement strand
TGCGAGTATTTAATTTCGTTTCGTTACACAAACTAATCTAAATATAGAAAATTTTATCAAACAAAGCAAATTGGGATCTTCATTATTAGGAAGATGATATGCACTTTTTTTCGAACTGAATATTAATAAATTTTTTTAACGTAAATATGTTTCATTGATGGATGGATGGATCTCAACACTGATTTACGAGATTACGTTGCTTAATGTGTTATACGTCTTTGTTCTGTTGGTGTGTATTGCAGTAATTGTTCTGTGGCTGACTCCGAATCGGTTAACTTTTTCAGTACCTTTGGTATCGGAGGTGTAGTGGAGCCAGAAATCCGGCGCTGCTTTTTTTATACTTTCTCGTATACGAAGTATACAAAGAGAAAATATTGTAATCGTCAAAAAAATTCGAACTCGAGATTTTGACGAATCTCCACGTTTCAGACCTCCCTGAGTCCGAAAAACACAATTTTGGAATCATGTCTGTCTGTGTGTCTGTCTGTGAACACGATAACTCGAAAACTATTAGAGCTACAGGGGTAAAATTTAGTATGTGGTCTTTAAACATAATTTGTAGGTTTCTATCAAATTTTGGACAAAATTCGTCAAAGAGAAGTCTGTCTGCTTGTATGTCCGCGGTCATGTGAACACTATAACTCAAACACTTAAATAGCTAGATGAATAAAATTTGGTACTCAGTTTTATCGTCATGGATGTAGGTCCGTATAACATTTTGGACCATTTCTGTCAACGGGTTGACTGTCTGTCGGTCTGTATAATCGCATACGTGTAAAATTTATATCTCCTAAACCCTTTGGCTTAGATAAATAAAAATTGGAGTGATGGTAGCTAACATTAATTATAGATCTGTGCCCAAATTTCGTTTCAATCGGTTAAGAAAAAGGAGTTCAAATTGCATAATTAATTTTTCTAATCCGATTCTCCATACGCATGCGTACTGGTAGCAATCTAAGTGCACGCGGAAGGATTACGTCACTTTTTCCTTGTTTTACTTGCGTACTGGAAGCAATCTCTGCGCATGAGCAAGCCATTCTGCGATAACGGAACGAGGTCATTTGCTCCGGTTTTCTTCTCCGCATTGCTAGAGTTTGATAAAAAAATAAATATTGCTAAGTTTTAATACATACGCATCTCTTGGAATATGATTCTTCACCTAAATATTTTACAATCACTATAATCGACAATGAAAAACCTTCTGATAGTCATTGCATTCTGGGTTACAGTTGGTTCGAATTTTTTATCCACGCAGGGGGAAGGGAAATGAAAAATGTTTGAGAAGTATACGAGAAAGTTTAGGGAGGCCACTCCCACTGGTTTTATGAGAAATAAAAATATGTTAATACACCTCCATAAAAGAGCGCAATCTTCGTTTTATCCATACCTTTAAAAACATGGTTGGTATTTCAAATTAATAAAAGTAATAAGGCACTGGCGATCTACATATTTTCTATATTACGTGTCCATGTTATAATAAGTGGTCTAATAAATAATAACTGGTCTAATTCCATAAATTTGCCTTTTAACATATTTGCAAATTTTGCAAATAGAAGCATTTAACTTGGTATTTTCATAGAGAAGAACGTTTTTTGCAGTATGGGGTCCATATAAAAATTTAAATTTTCAAGCTTTTTTTATTATCAATCTCTACAAAAGCCAAAGCGTTTTCATGCAATTTCCCATCTTATTTAGTGAAGCTTTGTAATTGGATATATGCCTAGGTGCAATATTTAAGGAAATAAACGCCTGTTCCACTGCTTGGGGACACCCTGTATAAATGCATTTACACGTGGAAAAGTGGAGGTTCCTTTGGTTTAAATACGAGGGCTGTCAGATAATAAAGGTACTGGGCGAAATTGCACTGACAATTATACTTCTGGAAAATGTTTAATATATTTCACAAAAACTACATACTTTTGTTTATTTCTCGATATAATCTTCGTATATTTTGAGACATTTATCCCAGCGTGATTCTCGTTTGAACATCACTTCATGGTACTGCTGAAGTTGCTTGAAGTATTCCAGAACAGGGTTTTTTTTGCAAATCCTCCTGATCCGCAAATCCTTTTCCCACCAAAACTCTCAAAAAATTTAATACAGCCATTAAAAAGAAAAGGCCAGGGCGAAGTGATGGATTTAATCTTTTGCACGGTGGCCCAAGAACCCATACGTCAAAGCAAACTAAAGCGTGATTGGAACAACGGGAATGAGAGGTCCTGCAACATACACCCTATAGTCCAGATTTACCCCTCTCGGATTTTCATTTATTCGAAACTTTAAAGACTTTTTTCGGGAAAATGCTTTGAGGATCACAAAGATTTGCAAAACACCGTTCTAGAATACTTCAAGCAACTTGACAAACAGCAGTATCATGAAGGGATGTATAAATTATTGTCACGCTGTGATAAATGTCTTAAAGTTTAAGGAGATTATGCCGAGAAATAAACAAAAGTGTGTAGTTTTTGAGAAATGTATTAAATATATTCTAGAATTATAATTGTCAGTGTAATTTCGCTCTGTACCTTTATTATCGGACCAACTTCGTACAATGCACTGTTAAATCTACTTAAAATGAAGTTCAAAGAAAATGAAGAAAGGACAAAGTAAAAATATGTCAATGGTTTGATAAAGTATAGTATGCCATTTATCTTTTTTTACATTTCACTTTTTTAAAATCAATTTCATTTTAACTCTTTTCCATTAAATTTTGCCTGTTTCCGCTTGTGAAGAGAAAGCAAAATAAGACCCGACACACACACTATTCTTTAAAATAAAGCTCTTGATATTTTTCTGCTTCATCCATGCGTAAAAAATCTGATGGCATAAAAATAAACATCAAATCCAAACAGATGTGACATGCAGCCTTTCCGACTCATTCTAGCTGGGGGCAGCTGTTGTGAACAACACGAATGCGGAAAAATGGGATGGACGGAATCTCATTCGATTTCTATCTTAAGAAGAAAATTCTTCTAACATCAAACTTCATAAAGAATGAAACACTCAGGAATTTTAAAATCACATAGAAACAACGGGAAACTAAAAGATCGGATAGTTCTTATAATTCTTGTTACATTGAAATGAAAATAGATATCCTTAATATGAATTCATAAAAAATATTAGAATAATCGGTGATAAATGATAGTGTCAAAATCGACAAAAGCAGCTTCTGTCCTCTTAATATAGCGAAATAAATTAATTTTCCTAAGTTAATTGTTCAACAGCACATTTCTCGGCAAATTATTTCCCCATTTGATAACAAGAAGAGATTTTATTGCTAATTCTGTTTTTAAAAAGGTCTAAATGCTAGTTAAGTGCGGTAACCGTTTATAAAAAAATTATGACAGTCTCAAACCTCTTACTTCTCTGTCCCAGTGTCCAATATTTTCAAGTTCCAAATCTCTTCTGGATTAAATTGGTCACATTTCATGCTTGAAAACATATTCAAAAATTACTCATCCATATGATAATGCACGAATTTAGCTTATAGAGGATTTTCCTGTTTTTTGTATTTAGGGTAATGTAGAAATTCCGCTACACCGCCTGACTTCCGGTGTCATGGTTTGTTAATGGGTATCTTCAAAATTTCAACACTCTGTTTGAAGATTTTAATTAATGTTTAAAGTAAAGTTTTTTTAAAGTCATGGCTTAAAGATACTTTAAAAATATTGAATTTCATGTTCCTATAGCTGTAGCTATCAATGTTTACTTAAGCATATATCACGCGGTTAGCTATCGTGCTCTGTCATCGTGAGTACGAGCGCAATGCCACTCGCCAAAAAAGTTTGTAGCATGTGATCGGTCAGACAAGATGACGCAAATCGCGGGCTGTATTAATCGGCTTGAAAATGCACACGATGGTGGTAGAAAATCGTCAGCAGCGAAAATTCAAACCAATCGGGTGTGACTTGACGTTGACGTAGTTCGCCAGTGAATACAGCTCACGATTTCCGTTATCTGGTCTGACCGATCACGTGCTACAATCTTTTTTGGCCAGTGGCATTGCGCTCGTGCTCACGATAGATGTCCGTGTGATACAAGCTTTAAAATAACAGCCTAATTTTGTGGAAAGGCGGCCATAATTGTTCGTTATTGCTCTTTTTACGAATTTCTAAGGTTTGTATCGCGATTAAATTTTTAACCAAAAACTTTAGATAATCAGTGGCGGCTAAATATTGATACAGTATCCAGATGGATTTTGAGACAGATTAAATCGAAGGCTTAACGGAAAATGGGAGTGAATCCTGGGTGCGAAAGTTCTGTGAATCCAAAATAAACAAAACAGAAAACTCGTCCATAAGCGAAAATTGATCTATGCACATGGTTGTTTGATCCATGAGTATGGGTTTTCAGACGGGATTAGTTACAGTTAGTGTAAACCTTGATGATCCGTGATTTAAACAGGGCGCATGAACTCAAAGATTCTAATCCCCTGGGCCTTGTTTTCTAGAAAAAAGTATCTTAGCACATTGAAACTACAATAAAACTAAGAAATTAATTGACAAATAAGGCAATTAATTATAATTAAGCAAATGACTTAAATTAAAGCAAAAAATACAAGTAAAAAAGGGGGAAATAATTTCTAACCTATTATTTTATTGGCAACTTCATTTCTCAGCATGAGAGCATATCTAGTGAGTAAAGGAGCAATGTCAGTTCTTGGATTTAATCCCGGTGCGGAGCTTGAAATAATACAAAAAATTAATTTCTGATCCTTGTCTTGCTTTCCTGATCTAGGTGAGTAGACAAAACTTTCTTATCATTATCGGTTTTTACATTAATTTATATAGGAAAAATTGCCTCGATTAACGAGTGTTTAGCATTAGGGGTAAAATCCAGGAAAGAATTAAACTCGTTAAGCGAGGTTCCACTGTAAACAGTTGTGACATTTATGGTACGCTCTTCTTACGTATTTTTCGACTCGTACAGTCATGTACAGATCAATTTCCAGATTGTAAATTTCTTTTAGATTTAGTGTAAAACTCGATTTACAATCAACACAACCAATACAAAAGTTGTGAAACGCTAGAGAATAGAAGAATAAAGTTTCTCTTAACTATCCCACATGTACATATAGGCAATCTCATACAGAATTTCGGAGAGAATAATTTTTCTTTCCCAAATAGTTCATAAACCTATAACTAAATTTTTTTTCAAACTATTTTTTGTAAAATATTTCAAAAAGAAATTTTACAAATGGCAATGTAATGAAAAGTTTGAGATATATGATAAACTGCAAGTTTATGGACATATTTCTTCGCATACATCATCAATACAAATGTTTAGAGGTAAACTGTCATAAATAACATTTTTTTAATATGTTACAGGAGAGCCACAAGAAGTTCCAGAGCACCATGTATTAGGGATGGGAGAAACCTACCGGTTTAAACCGAAAACAGTTTTTTTTTACGGTTAACAGGTTTTTTCGGTTATTTTTTTAAATGCGAAAATCGGGGGGAGAAACCGGGTCGGAAGATAGGCTCGATTTTAGGTTCGACTAGACTAAAATTTACAAAGTTATAAAGCTTTGAATTTCATCATCTTAGGCCAATGACCAACAACCGTTTCTTCGAGGTGTCTGTTGTTTGGCGGATTACTGAAAGAGTTTTTATGAACAGATAAATATTGGCCAATGGATTGATTTCCTGCAAAAACAATGCTAATAAAAAATTTTGTCTGCAAACGGCTTCTGTTTTTTGTAGCCAAAAAATATCTATCTTTAGTCGGAAGTTCTGCGGCGTCCGAAAGATTAGTATCTGCATTGAATGATGTTGCTTCGGATGAAAGGTGTCGACTCACGGATCAACACATTGCTGAAAGTCTTTATGAGCAGATTGATGATAAATATTCGGCAATGAATTAATTTCTTGTGAAAACAATTTTAATAAAAAATTTTGTCTATAATACTTACTTATTGCAATAATTACTCATTTATTATTACGACATATTGTATTAATTACTTGTTTATAATCATTACTTATTGCATTAATTAATTATTGTATTAATAGTTAGATATTGTTTATTATTATTAATAATAAATTCTGTCCACAAACGTTGCTTTTTTTATTAAAAAAATGAAAACCGGTTTTTCTAAAACCGGTTATTCTAAGCGGTTTTAACCACCAGGTTAAACCGAAGGTGACAAAAAACCGGTTTCACCGAAAACCGTTTTTTTTTCTTTGCAATAACCACTATCGCTTCCATGTATTCCAATGCATGATTTATTTTTGAGAGCGGTTATCTTTCATTCTTTTCGACTTCTAAGATGCGGTCAAGATACTGCATATGCGATAAAACCAGCAAAATCGGGCTTACCTCTATAGCACAGAAACACCAAAACCTTTGACGCTACATCAATCATGACAGCGTTTCCATGAAAAAAGGAAGAATTTTTATAAATGCCTTCTGATGTATACACAATCTCCCCTTTTCCAGAAAAAAAATTCTAATAATCAAGTTTCAGACGTAATACCTCCATTACATTTCGAACAACCAGAAATATGTGGAAGAACAAAAAGTAATAAGGTTATCATTACTCCTTAACACCCGAGTGGATCTTCTTTGACAAGAAATTTTTACAAGCCGAAATTGTTAGAAAGAAACAGACGAGGAGCATATATGTTATCTTTTTTTTTGTTTATAAAAAGAGGATATAAGGTAATTTCACCCGATGATGAAAGTTATTTTGAAGATTAGCTACGATCGTTTCATTTCGTTTTGTTATGCTTCACTAATTTTGATTCAGACAACTAATCAAATAACGCGAGTCTGAAACACTGACATTCTGAAATCGATGAAAAGTGGAGAAAAATATAACGTTTCCATAAATCTTTAAATGAAAAGAAATATTCCGCATGAAAGGTGTTGTTTTATTTATTATTTATATTCCTTGTATTAAAATGATAAGTCAGTAATTATAAAGGTAATAAAAACAACATTATTAAAATTTTTGCATCGCCTTCAAAAAAACTTACATTTCTATAAACTTTCCATAGCAAATTTAGGATTCAGGAATTAAAATTTGATTTTCTGTTTCATAGAACAAACTTTCAAATAATATGGAATTTGCGAGGAAAGGCTTTTCAAACGCTTTTTGAAGTTTTAAATCAGGGGTTCCCAAACTTTTGTCTCTCGCCTATCCTTTGATTTGTCCTTTTATTTTCGAGTACCCCCTACTGCCATACCTCACGCTCCAACCATACGTCAAGGCAAATAATTTTTTTATCAATAATGTTACGGGCTTAGTTAAGCTGAAGAGTCAAATGACTCGAATTAATAAGCTTAATTAATAAGTCTAAACTAGAAAATAAAATAAAAAGCATACAGCAGTGGCGCCCAGTGAAGCTACAGCTTTTGCAAAAACATTGAAGTTCATGCATAATCGGGGCTTGCGAAGACAATATATCAATTATTTACCAGGTTTCCTTTATCTTTCTTTTTCCTTATTTTGAGAGCAGGCTTTCGATTTGCACAACTTTCATTTTTCACACAAATTTTGGGAAACAAAATTCTGTAATTTTTTTAATCTCTTATTTTTTCTTGTGTCCTCCATTACCGACTTAGATTTCGCGTACCCCCCAATTGGTCCCGTACCCCCTGGGGGTTCAACGCACCCCCAGGGGTACGCGTGCCACAGGTTGGGAACCTCTGTTTTAAATGATTGTAACGAAACCGATATAACCCGTTTTTTATTAATTATTAAAAAAATATTTTAGTCCTAGCTAATCTTCTTATATAAACCCTTTCGAAAGAAAAGGCACTTGCGTTGGAGTGTGGCATCCAATCATTAACCAGCACCTCTATCAGCAGTTCTGTCAATATATATGTAGAGAAGAATTTATATTTTATTTTATCTCCTCTGAGAATTTCATTAACAACCATATACCCAGAGGGCAGCACGTAACAGGCGAAACACAATTGAAGGACAGTTGCAGAAAAAGCTGAGAGCAGCAAATTCCAGAATCCTACGGGGATTCGCATTCTTCCCGTGGCAGCCGAGAGAGAAGGAGCAGTCCAATAGCTCGGGAGTGTGCCTAATGATGGGGTGTGGTCATGTACAGTAAATTCTTTTCTTAAGCCTAACAGCTCTTAGCTTTCTTATACTAACACCTTTAATGCAATTTTGCCCTTTTAATGCAATTTTGCCCTTTTAAAGCAATTGCTTCCATATAAGAATAAAATGATTCCCTCTTGAACTCTAAATAAATTTGTAAATAACTTTTTGTAAATATAATAAGTGTCTTAATAAATTTGTGTTTGTTTGACACAACGTCTATTCATTTAGTCTCAATACTCCTAGCACTCCGCCGAGTTGTTTATACGGAACAAATTAAAGTTAGTCTCCAGACTAATCTTTCGCAATTAAAGCAATCAAGCTTGACACGCAGGTAGTCGCAATGGAAACTCAAAGTAATATAATTGATGAATTTTCAGAAATTTTAAAAATAAAGTCAGTTTTCCCAAAAAGTTTAAAGAATTGAAACTAAAATTCCTGCATTCAGCTTTCTAATTTCGTTATCTTTCTCAAATTTTTTTAAAGTAATAACTGGAATATTTCCCCGGTCGAAATACCTGTACGGTAACTTTGATGACGGTTCGAGATACCTATTTCCATTGTTTCTTAGTTACTTGTTTTCCTGGTGAATTCAAAGATTTTCTTCTGTGATAGAAAGTGGGGGAAAATATTCCTTCTTCGTTAGACTGTTTTTGAACTAGCGTGTCACATGCCTTTCCAGTCTTGACTTGGCAAGGAACCAAATGAGGAATTATTTTCCGGGAATTATGTCATGGACAATGCTGCCCGGATGTTAGTCTCATATCTAATCTATTAAGCGGGACATTTACGAGTGTTTCAATCCACTGTTTTCGGAACTCAGGATGCCAAACCCATTCATCAATGCGAAATCCCGATGCTAATTGGCGTAGACTAAGGGAGAGTTGGGATTTCCAACTTAGTTGGATTTCCATTCATCCTGTTCAGCCCTAAAAGTGAAATAATGATTCTTCGAGGCGTGCGATAAATCACCCGTGTGGGGAGAGCGTTGGGGAGGGGAAATATGCATGGGAATCAGACTGGAGAAATCAGGCTGCCGAGGGGAGGGTGCTTTCTCCAAAAATCGGAGTGCGGAGTGGGAGTCAGTTTGGCGGGAAGAGTAGGAGGGATCGAAGCAGCCGGTAGTGCGCTATGGAGCATCTGTGAATGACCCGCCTAAATCTATGGATTTGAATGGGTGGAATAGAACAGCGTTGTGGTGAATGTCCAGTATTAGTTTGCTTTTCCTCTCCCGTCTTCATCAAAAACTTCGGAGGCTTCATTTATCTGCTTTTCCGTGAATAAAGTAAAACTTTCAAGATTTGTGTGAAAGTCGAATTTGATGCCTCGTTATTAGTATGGATTTGGAGATATTTACTCTGTTTTCGCTACTAATTATAAAAGAGAATGTGAGTGTCTGCTTGTTTGTTTGCACTATAAGGGCAGAAAGCTTGACCTATAATTAAGAATTTGGCACAAGAATATTTCGGCCACGAAGTGCTTATGCCTTAACGTCAATTTAACATTGGTCTTATGCACTGATGTTCATTTAGTCAAGTTGAATGAGAATTCTACCTGTGATTGTCAAAATTGGAATCATATTCAAAATTTGCGTTATTCCAGTGTTTCCGAACCACTTTTGTGCAATGTTCCAAACAAGCCTTTCGAATTTCTTATGCGCCCCCATGTAACATAGACATACTTTTTAATATTCAAAAATAAAATTGCTCACTGAAGAAACTTAAATGATATGTTTTAGAAGGAAATCACTAAGAAATTGTTGAGAAACACAGTAAATAAATTTTCAGTACATATAAAGGAGAACTGAAATTTAAGTACGAAATATTTTTAATAATAAAAAATTTTTGTAAGTTCATCATTTTTTTTTCAAAAGTTGCGGAGATTAAAAACTTTTTATATATATTTATAAGAATTATTCAGCGAGTGGATCCTTAAGAAAAATGTGCCGTTTCGATATGACAACTTATACATATTGCTGCAAAAGTGTAATGTCGCTTTCCTGCCTCACTAGTCTTATGTTTGGGAAGAGAGTTTTACATGTGTAAGTATGGGATGGCCGGGCCTGGACCCCTGACCTTGGCGACAAATCGATGATTCCAGAAAATGCGACCCTTTTCTCGGCATCTCTATTAGGAAAGAAAATACGCTTGCATGTGCGAGAAAACTCCATGTGACGTCACGGCCTGTCGGGGAGAGTATATAATCAGCGAGAGTATAATCAGCGAGTATATAATCAGAGAGTATATGGATCAGCGAGGCTTGTTCATCGACTGGAACGACTTTGGAATTTCATCTGCAGTGCGATCTAGAAAGCTGGTGAGCTGAGCGCTATTGAAAGGGCTGTTAATGTCGTTATGAGTAATTTCCTGTCTATTTGTGTTGCTAAATCTCAGAGTGCCGAACTGTTATTACCTGTGAATTGTTGTCTGTTTACGTTGCTAATCTGTGCAATATCTACTGTTACCTGTGCTACGTGTTTTCCTGCATATTTGTGAATAAACCTTCGTTCTCCATTATCCTGCGTGTTGGACTTTTTACACCATACACCCACAGAACGATTTTTGTTACAATATACAAATATACAAGTTAAATCACAGTAGACGTTGGTTTTCATTTGGTTTTGGAATTGAACCTTTAACAATGAAATTGCGTCCCCCCCCCCTTCTCCTGTGGAGCGTAGGCCCCACGTTGGGAAACACTGTGTTAGAGTCAAATTTGATATCTCAATATTACTGTGGATTGTAAGATATTTATTTTGCACTGGAGGGAGTGGATTAAAAAAAGTAGGGGGGGGGCAAAAAATTTACAAACATCTAAAAGTTCCCGGGAGTATAGGGGTAGACAACAAAATTTAAAAATTTAACTACAAACTCAGCTAACTTTCCCGAAAAATATTGTTTTTAAGCTCCTTAACATACAATGACGACTCTGACACGCGGATCGAATTACAGAATTTTTGCTATTTAAAACCATATTTAAGTCAACGTAGCAATTAATTTTAAATACCAAAATCTCCTGGACACGCTTAAATGTATCAAGTATCCTTTACCATTGTACTCTATTGCAAGATGAATTAACAGACTTTTGACAAAAAAACCACTTTTATTTTAACATAATTTTCACCTAAAAATCGTTCATTCGCTGGAACTATATACATCAGTCGTTCCATTTCAGTCTCTCTACAATACCATTTTTTCCTTAAAAAAAACCCTAACATCTTTTATCCTGCGTTGCTAAGCAACGCTCGTAAGACAAATATCGTATTGCCACACTAAAATGTTTCAGAAAGAAAACTTAAGAAATATAACTAAATTTTTTTATAACGAATGTCACACCATCTTAAGGGGACATAAGACTCTTAAACCTTTTAAAAATGGTGGAAAACCGTCAAATTCGATACATTTTATCTCTGAAACAATGCAATTCACAAACTCACTTTTTTTTAGAAAAATATCTATTCTTTATCTTATAGTACACACATTTTCAAATCTTCATATTGGTATGTATTTACTTGAGAGAGTAATAAATATGGGTATAATTTTTGTAGAAAAAATGAGATAGTCACCTTGCGCGCATGATTACGGATAAAATATTGGTCTAAACACAAGATTTTGGGTGTCTAAGTAATCCAAACAGTCTGTTTAAAAAACTGAACGACAATTTATTAACATTTAAATTTCGTTTCTATTTTGTATACCAATTTAAAATAAAAATGTTAACAATAGTTACAATTTCAACTTTTCCAATCCCCCCAAAAAAAACTTCTTTGCAGAAATATATATAAAAATGTGTTTCAATTCGTAGAACTTAAATGTGGTACATTTGTAGAACATATCAAAATACATATTCGGTAAACATTTTATGTGAAAATATTCAATAGCTCTTGAGATGTTGTGCAGGCAATATAAAAAAACACATTTTGATATATAGTAGCGCTTTAAAGATATGGCCATATTCACTGTTTACGTTGAAGAGCTGGTCCATTTTCCTTCATAACTTTCATAATTATGGAATTTTTTAACCCGGGTAGTTTTGAATTTTTCAAAAAGGATAGGGAAATAATATATATATGTTTTCATAAAATCGAAAATTTTCGAGGTGAGCAGTCGTATGTCACCTTAAATGGATTGAAATAATAAAAAAATATCCGAAATGGGTGGTGGCATCTAATTAAGAGGTTAAATAAAATCGTATGTCAAGGGGTTAATAATTCTTAATTTTAAGCAAAAAATGAAATAAAAATTTAATTTTCCCAGCAAAAAGTAACGCCCCCCGACTCGCCGCCACTGTTATTTTGTTATCTATACTTATAAAAAGCAATGTTTGTGTGTGTGTCTGCGATGCCCAGACGAATCTATCGCACTTACAGCCATGAAATGTGGCACAGAGGTAGTCGTAATGGTGACTCAATGCACCTCGAAGCCGAAATTTTGAAATTTAATCTAGAAAATTTTTTATTTAATGTTTTGCGTTGTTTTGGTTGATTTTTCGCACTAATTTCTCAATAGAATGGTTTCGAATAACTGTACGACAAAAATAGTTACACCATCGGAAAGAGCACGCGATTTCCGTTCTAATGAAGTTAGTTTTGAATTTCTAACGTAATTTACTGAATTTTGAGAAATTTTTAAAAAATAGCCAGTTTTGCCATCGCAATGTTATTTTTGTTTTTAAATTTGTTGCATCCGACTTTCTAATAACACTATTATTTTCATTTTTTCAGCTTATAACTAGAACGGTTCTGTCGGATTTAAAACAAGAACGGTTACAATATCTTTTCCCGTTTTTTTTAAATTAATTGTTTCCTGGGAGTTGAAAGTTATTATTCTCGAGCGAGTTTTCTCCCGTTTTCCTTCCATTCTTCGGAACCAAGGTCGCGGTATTCTATTCCCAGCATGCCTTTCGTCGACACCACGTGGTGTAATAATCCCTTCGCTTTCAGAGAGATTTTGCAGTGTCGCGTCGAGAGATCATGCTTTTAATTTGTTTGTGTTTATACTTTTTGAAAGCTGATATCTTTAGCTGCGTGTACTTCCGCTGAAACTGAAAAAGAAAATGGAATATGACCTCAAGGAGTATTTACATAATGTGACTTCAAAGTTTAAACCTGAAGCTGAAGATTGTGGGCTTTTTTAAAAAAAATTGTTGAAATTCATGATGTTACAAGCAACGACGTGAATGTACTGCTAGTAATAAATATTCGTGCCATCCATTATTCGATGGACTAAAGAATCCAACACCAGAAACAGGACGGCATTTCCTCTGTCCATTTAGATTCAGAGTAAATAAGCCCGCAAAGATGGAAACATATCTGCGATATTCGTATTTTAAATCCATGATGCCGTTTCCGCGATGTGGCAGAAACCGGATACCGTAAGAAAAGAATGCGATATCCTAGAAGTTGCCTCGAGCTCCAGATCCGACGCAAAATAGAAACGGGATCCCTACATCAAATGCTTACAAATAACTCAGGTGAGTGGAATTTCAGAAACTGCCAGAGATGGTGAAATGATCGGATGACTCCTATAACTCATGCTGGGTGGAGAAGAGAGTAAATGAATTCGATGCTTGTGAAAGATGACTGATGGAACAATATTAAAGAGATGAGATAATCGGTAAATATCTGTAATTTGCAGTGCAGTGAAACTTCGATTAACCGTCAAAAGTGCATCATTACTAAAATAAAAGATGAGGAGTCGAATAAATATGTATAAAAATTATTGTAGCGTCGCAGGATTCTTAAACTTGCAACACATCGATTTTTCCTTCCTGAGCTCAAATAAAAACTAATTGTAG
>BGPR01040767.1:0-13849 GCA_013235015.1 Araneus ventricosus | reverse complement strand
AGAAAAAAGTTAAATGAATTAAATATATTCTTAAAAATTTGAAAAAACTTAGATTTTTTTGCACTAAATTTGACCTTTTTTCAAACACCCTCATTCAAAAACAAATGATCAGAATGATAAATCCTTTAGTATATATAATCCTTCAACTATTGGCTAGGTCCTGAAGCAAAAGTTTTGCAATGTATCTAAAAATATGTAAATTATAAGAGTTTTAGTGTGAAATCATGAATTTTTAAAGAATTTTGGCCTTTTTTCAAACCTTAAAAGATACATAACTTTTTAATGGAGCATTATTTCACTTATATTTTGGTTCATTACCTAGACAATATAATAAATAATATGTAAGCCAAATTTGAGACTGTTATTTTAAGTTGAATTTTAGTTAGCGTGTTTGAAAAATGAAAATTTTGCAAAAAATCACATTTCGAGAAAAATAAGTTTAAAGTTTATGTTTTTAATTTACAATGAGAAGAAAAAAGAATTTTTCTTCAATACTCCCCAGTTTTGTAGGCTAGTCCTTAGTGTTTGCTAGCTTAGCACATTTTTGAAAATTGTCTGTTAGGTAATTTTTTTTAGTCGTTTTCTTGAGTCTTATGTGTCATTATCGTTTTCTATCATTCAGCCGCCATCGATAGATTTTAATATTGTTTTTCAGTCAAATAACTTTATAATGCCGATTAGTTGATCTAGAGATACTTTTAGTGATTGATATTGATCATAAGTACAATTTATGTACTTTTCCTACGTTTGTTATCAAAAATTACATCATTAACGGAGAGTCAAGATACTGCAATGATTCAAAATTACCTAAATTTGCAACAATGTCATAGAAAACAAAGAAATTCACACTGAAAATCTTTCAGAATTATACCTGGTATATGTAAAATAGTATAAAACAAAAATAAACAATAAAATTTAAATATCTTAAGTAAAAACAATGAAAATTGCTTCTTTAACGTATTATTTACCACTCCATTTTCAACTGTCAAGTTCTACTAAAATGTCTCTAATTTCACTTCTGATCATCATAGATGTAAAATAAAAACTGTTTTGAAAACTAAAAACAATAGGCTTTCAGATAAGACATTTAAAAAAAATTATGATTTTCGGTCAAAAATGAGTTTTCGAACGTATGCGGATACCTTAATAGTTTTATATAATATTTTCTTAATCATTTTTGGATTTATTTGCTAGCTTTAGCCACTTTTCCAGAAATACCTCAGAAATCTTTCGCCATCTGGAAGTGAAACAGTAGAATCTTAATACCAGTTCTTAATGCCAGAACCTTAATAGAAGATATCTCCGAAGATATAAACACTTCAACATTTTGCCTCTTCAGAAATATCTCCAGTCACTGACTAATAATTCTATAAAGGAATCCTTTTATTCTTAAAATGAAACAATACAGTATTATGAACAGAAAAATATATCTTCAAAACTACTCAAAATTTCCCATCATAAGCGGAGGAGAAATACGAGTTTTCTTGCCACACACGATATGTAAATGAATGCAGAAAAAAATTCTTATTAAATTATCTGAATCAGCAGTGTTTCTAATTTACTAACTTCCTAAACTTCAATACAAATGACCTCAGAAACTCTTCGTCATCTGGAATTGAAACACTGGAACCTTAAGGCCTTAAGCCTCAAGGACCTTCAGCCTCAACCTTATTGCTCAGTTATTAACGAGGCCAACCGAACACTGATGATTTTACAACCGAATTAAGTAACAGAACTCTTCGTCATCTGGAATTCAGACACTGGAACCTTAAGGCCATTAATTCTGCCTCAACCTTATTATTAAGTTATTAACAAGTCCAACCGCACACTAATGATTTTCAGCCGAATTATGTAGCAGAACTCTTCGGTATCTGGAATTGAAACACTGGAACCTTAAGACCTTTAGTTCAACCTCAACTTTATTGCTTAGATATTATCGAGCTCAACCGAACACTGATCATTTTCTAACCGAATTAAGTAGCAGAACTCTTCGTCATCTGGAATTGAAACACTTAAGGCCATTAGTTCAACCTCAACCTTATTGCTCGGTTATTAACGAGGCCAACAGAACACTGATGATTTTCCAGCCGAATGAAGTAGCAGAGGAAAATTCAGTGAGAGAAATATCTATTATCTATCCCATCTTTATCGGGTCCCTTCCTTTTCCCTCGATTTTGATGGACGACCCTCATAAAGAGCGATAGGATCCAGAACAAAAAGGAAATCATCCTTCAAGGGGGAGCAGATTCATCCTCCCCAACGGGATTTCCTCGATACACATTTTTCAGCACAGAAGGAAAATTATTTGGACAGGAAAACAAAGGAAGGTACTTAGATGTCAGCGAGCACGGCGTACCTGCATTCATACCTCCTCTGATAGATAACTTTAGAAAGATGGTCTTATTAGGCTTTATCTGGGCAAAGCTATATTTTTTTCGGCAAATATGTAGGTTGAAATGCCATATGAGTAACACATCTGTAACATGTCTGAGTTCGTAAAAAATACCATGTTGCGCGAATCCATCAGACTCGAAATAAAGAAATAATGCTATTTGTAGGAGTGGAGGGTGGATTCCAATAGTTATAAGAAAAGGTAGTATTATATTTTTGTAAATTCTTTGAAAACATTGACAATATCTCTGATTAACTAATAACTAATTGAAATTAGTTAGTTAGTTTTAACTTGTGCCTTAATCTCATTTAACGTTTAGTAAGAAAGTTTCGTTCCAAAAAGTGGGAAATATATAGAAATATGAGTTAAATATATTTGATAGAAAAGAGTACTATATTAAATCTTCAAATAACTATAATGAATTTGTCAAAAAATTTTTAATCGAATTTTTGCAGAATGGGAAATTGAAAAGAAAACTTTTTTGTAATTTCTGTTATTCAAGATGATCAAAACAAATTTTCACCGAAAGCATAGTTTAAAGTTAATATAATTATTTTCACAAAAGTAAGGAAATGTAAATTCTGTTTTCTTTCGCAGTAACTAATGATCATCATTATCCGACGGATCTTTATATTCTGAACATTCTTCAGTATTATTTTGTCTTCCATTCCGTACTTTTCGTTACGAAATATTATTTTATACTGCTTGTTTCTAGCTGAAAAATCTTCATAAATTTTGTTATGACTGCGCTAGAAACTTGCGAAATTCTATCTTAAAGTTTACTCTTCTTTCGGTAAGAGGATCTTCGTTTCAGAAATATAGCTCAAATTCTTCAAATAATAAATCTAAGCCTTTCTTTACATTTTATAATGCAAAGAATTTACCATATTTATTTTAGTCTGTGCAAACGTTCTCTGAATTATTTTAAAATGCTGTAGATGTCATCTGCACTCTGAAAATCATGACATTTCTTATATCAGTCGCATTGTTCTATATGTTTAATGCTTCTTTTTCTGTTTCGGCAATCATCTTCTTCCATGAACAGTTGTCATTTTCATCTTTTTCCGTAAATAATTTCTCATCTCATCCAAATAAACACTCCTCCTTTTCATTTTTAGCAGTCACATATTACAGTCATTATTTTTTCAGATTTTGCGATAAATATGAAAATACTCTATGAAACAAATGTACAATTTACATGCAAGCAAGTGGAATTTATGAACCTGAACTTAAGTTTTTTACTAGGTTCGGAGAAAATTCTTTTAAAAAGCATGCACAAAAACACTTACAGAGCTTAATAACAAATATAGGCTTAAGTAGTCACAATTAGAAGTAAAAATTCATATATCATCAGTACTTTTTGAAAATATTTTTTTTCAAGATTTTTAACAAAAATTTCAATGTTAAGAAAAACAGCATAAATGAAAAATATGGGAAATATTTAATTTAAATTTCGGATGCGTACTTCTCAAATTATGTAGATTATAATAGACCGCAACATAAAATTTAATTCAATAAATAAATATTTTATGACATTCAAATTAGGCGTCAATGATTTTTCACCAAGATTATCCTACATTTCGAACTGAAAATGACTGTAAAACATAACTAAATAAATCTACCATAAAATCTACGATCTATTACATCCTCAGAGGTATTTTATACATGTGTATCAAATTTCAACGAATTTTACTGCATTGTTTTGGAGATATCAAGTTTTTCACGGACAAAATTTAGTGAAATTTTTATTTACCAGAAAACGCATTTAAAAAATATAATAACACATTAGTTCAAATAAATATCAAGGAATAAAATATCAAAGGAATAATAATAAAAACAACGAGAGTTTTAGAATCTTAAAAGTTGTGGTTTTATTTTTAGATCATAAAAGTTTGTGAATTTTTCTTCGAAAATCGGTTTTTTCAACCTAGTCGGATATCTTAATACTTATCATAGAAAGTGTGTATATTTTGCGTTATTGGTAGAAATGTGAATGATGCAATATACATAACTAGCCAGTTTATGGTTAGCTAAAAGAAAGGAACGTAATAGAAGATTCTATAATTAAACAGCACTGAAATAATCACAAACGTTCTTCATAACGCAAATAAATTCTAAAATTATTAAATACATAGTAAAATTTTTTTAGAATTTCAGATCAAATTCGAAATCGGAGCAAAAATCTGTTGCCTCTCGCTCATATTTTTAAAATGTGGAAAAGTGAATTAAAAGTGGTGTGATTGCGGAATTTCTGAAGATCACATTACTTTCAACATATATATCATATGCAAAAAAGTTAAGGCAAAATTTTGCCGATCAAAATTTTACGCGGTTTTTCAAGTTTAAAAAAATTATTTTTCTTTCATTCTTGCTATATTACAGTTGATTTTAAGATATATTAAATGCTCTTCTAGAATATTTAACAATATTTAATATTCTATTTTAAGTGTATGTAAATAATAGCCTTAACAGAGTTACCTCGCCCTGCCTCGGCTTCAGTGGTTTCTGAATAACATCCGCTGCAACAGTTCGAGTACTAAGGCCGGATTGGTAATAGTCATCACCGACCACGGCCCGACCCACTAACAGAGGGTAACTGGACTCCCACTACTACTATATCAACCAGGGAAGTGAGAGCCCGCATACTTATCCGGTGGCTTCTCATCAGCGTACTCGCATTGCCCCTAACTGTGGGAGTATGTAAATAATAAGAAAACATTTTGGAAGTTTATAGTTTTGTCAAATTAATGCCTTTCATCGGCAAGAGATGGAATGTCACAATAGTGCATAATTCTGTAGAATTAAGTCCGGAAAGAAACCTCAAAACTCTTTATTTCGAATTACATTTATTTTATAATTTTAAAAATTTTAAAAACCATCTTAATAAGCTACAACTATATTATATTAACTCTACTTCAAGAAGACACTTAGAAGAATTTAAACAATTTATAATACGATTAAAATTTATTTTGATCTAATTAAATTTGTTTTTGAGCATTTCTAAATTTTAAGAATAGCGTAACAATGATAAAAATTGCTAGTGTCTCAAAATGCCTTTTAATCTATAAAAGTCATAAGGATCATTAATTTGTGTGGTTAAAAGATAGTTTAGGCATCAACTAAGATATTCTGAAAAAAGAAAGTTCAGTTGGAATAAATGTTCGAAAAAACTAAACATATTTAGTAAAAAAGAATTGACTGTTAAGGAGAAATCTTGAAAATAAAAGAAAAGTAGTTTGCATGGAAAATATTTGAAATCGAAATTAAAATCGGAATTATCAGGCTTTCATAAATCATTTCTTTTTCTTAAAATACTTGAAAGTTATTGGAAAAGCAAATTAAAAGACTACATTTTTATAAAATAAAAAATCCGCAAAAAGCAAATAATTTACAAAAGCGGAAAGTTATTTTTAAAATTTAATGAGTCAGCCAAATATTCCGATCTATGATGGTAAAGGCGGCGAGCAAAAGAAGTTTGTTATAAAGCTATTTTTGCCTTGCCAATAACAAACGAGCTCTCATTATTTAAGAACTGTTATTCTCAGATTATAAATTAATGATTAAAATAAAAATAATAATCTGAATATCGCAAAATTCAAGAATTAATTTGAAATCTTTCATGTATTTCATTTTTTGCTTAATTGTTTAATTTTCAATTCGGAAAGTTGCCAAAAGTATTTGCCATTGAGAATTATTCTCTAAATTAGAAAATGGAAATTGAAATTGAAAATCTAAGAACATAATCTTCTGCAGAAAAGCAATTTGCGTTTCCGGATTATTCAGAATTCATTACTGTAAGAAAATATAATGAGCGTAAAGCCATTATAATAAGCAGAATTAGGTGTTAATAAAAATGTTTCTGATAAAAAGAAAAACAATTCTGAAATTACAGCGGCAAACACTTCCTTGGCTGTCATTTTAGATTATCTGGTCCACAGGTCTTTTAATTACATGATATATTAAAATTTAGCTTAAAAAGTTCTAGATCCAGTTCATTTTTATTTGCTTATAAAACTATTTTTTTCGTTTGACCAAAATAAATTAAAATGAATTGAAAAACAATGCGAGAATATTGTATCAAAAATAGGCATTTATGCAGTTTTCATTTTTTACTCAACATGTTTCTGTAATATTTTAAAGGCTATAATTAAAATATTAATATAATTCCTGCGTAAGTTTTTTTCATATTTATTTCCAAAACAAAAGATGATTTATTTTAATAGAATTCTGTGGATAAGTTTTAAATGTTTAAATAGAAAATTTTATGTTACTAGATTCATATAGAGACTTGCCTAATATATTATTGATTGAGAGAGATGGACATCAGAAAACTATTTTATTAACTGCTAAATGATCAAGCGATTTTATACAAATGAACGTTCTGTACATCAAAAGAAATATTACATAAATATAAAAAAAACTTAGAAAAAACTCATTGTCCGGGAATACACTGTATTTTCAATTTAAAAAATAATTTTATATTAAAATTAATGAATTTTAGCATTTTATCATACGAAAGTTTGTTGATTTCTGCATCATGATAATTTCCATCTTCGTCTTCATCGCAATTCATTTCTTGGATCACAAGAAAAAATTCGTTAAATAGAGAATGCACTTCTCTATTTGGAGGTTATTTTACGAAGAAATTCGCAAAATGTTCTTGGTTCCAAGAAAAAGTTCGCAAAATAGACAAATTCGCAAAACAGTGGTTCGTTAAATAGAGGTCCGACTGTATAAAATTTCAGAACTCTAGTGAATTAAGAAGTGAGTGAAAAATCGATCAAAAAATTCCAACCTTACATACATAGTCGAACTTATTAAAAGCGTTTAAAAAGGTGTGAATGTAATTAGAGTTTAATTCTCTTTCAATGGATATTCTGAATTCGTTAACTGTAACCTTTTTAAGCTCCTATAACTATAATTATCCATGTATAAACATTACTGTGATGGGTGTTTAATCCGTCATAACCATCTGTTCAACAAAATTCAATCAATGTAGTAAATCGGAGGTGCTCCATCCTGCTGTAACAAACTCTATTCGTTCTAAAACATATCTTAAAGGCTATGACAAATTACTCTACGCATTTGATTTCTGATAAGTTACTATTTTGTTCCACTGTCATGAGGATAATCACTCTCCGAGTATCTGTAATAAAGGTGGTTATTCGTGCCATAATTTATGAAAAAGGATAACTTTAATGTAAAAAATAATAATTTAATGTAACAAAAAGATAATTTTAATACACAATTTCCGATTGCCGCCAATAGTTTTGTAATTGTAATTTATTAATTTGGGGCATGAAACTTTGATGCTTGTTATTAATTTTTCATTTAATAGTTATTAAATGTGTGTATATAGAAATTTAGGAGCTCCTGTATAAGAAAATTGAGCCCATTCAGGCGAATAAACATGATACATTTTTTTTTACATCATGCTTTAGAAATGTTTGTAATCATTTCGAAAAGAAGGTTAGAGTGGAGATCTTATAATTCAAAAATGCTGGATTTCATTGAATGGCTATAATAAAAATTGCTTATCAGATGGATAGAAAGAATGGAATGAAAGTTTATTCAAATTTTAAGACAAACATTGGCCTTTTAGAAGGTATATGAGAACTTGTTGCTTTCAACCGTTGAAGAAAAATGGCCTGAACAAACCTCAGTTTTCTTCTATGTATTGGCATAGTGATGCGCAAATAAATGTTAAAAGAAATATTCTGATTTTCATTAAACAATTAATTTTATTACAAGCTTCAAGCTGGTTGAAATTAAGCTAATTCTATTAGTTGATTACGCACATTTTTATAATAATAATAATTCGAAACTTAGTGATTAACCTTTTCCTAATGAAGGGTACAAATACTGATGCACAGAAATGATGCATAGAAAGTCGAATTCGAAGAAGTCGTCGTCTATACATAGTTAGTAGTGCATTAAGTCGAATTCTATGTAATATATTTATCTCCAAATATGAATTTCAAATCTGAATTTATCTTGTTTTTGGAATTATTCATAAAAGAATAAATATATTTTGAAAGGTTTTCCTTACATATTTTATTTAAATATATTATTTTTTAAGTGCAAAATAAACTTTCGCATAAAACAAGACGTATATATTTCATCAACTGTATGCTTTTCACCCGATAAGCATTAAATTTGACAAAATCATAATTACCTGATCTATGAAATTATTTGAAATTTATATTAAAACTGATTTATAATTTATATAATATCTGATTTTTATAATAGAACAAAAAAATACCTCTTTGATATCACTTTAGCGAAAATGAAAACGTTCTCAACTCGGTCAAGTTTTTTTTCCAGCGTCTCTACTAAAGGCTTCGTAGCTAATATTTTGCACATTTTGCTATCATTTTGTAGGAAATGGTATAAATTATTTTATGGCATTATTATATATAGTTTAGGCTCATATTCTCACACTAATTTTAATTATAACGGTCTCATTTACATGCGGAAAAACAACAATTCAATTACTCGAAATGAATTTCCTATCAGGGAATCTTCTTTTCTTTATTCTCCACTTATAGAACTTATAATCAAAAAGAAAAGGTAAGCTTTAATCAGATTTGGCGCCGTCTTTTTCACTCCTCGCTTAAATCACCAGAAAAAAGTGTCTTCACCAGATGGCTCTGCAGAAATTACCCGAAATTACCAGGTGATTTTTCTTATAAAGCGGTGGCGTCCAAGCTGTGTCTCTGGTTAATCAACACTTTCCTAACCGAGGTAATGAATTTATTCTGCAAACACTGGTGTTTTAATTCTTCTCTACCGTGAAAGTGAAGTAGCTTTCTTCTTTAATTTTGAAGTGTCTGCTGTTTCTTTATTGTTGTTATATGGGAATCTTAGAATATGGTGTTATCGAATTATTTCAATAACCATATCTTCAAGGACATTTTTATGTGGTTTAAAAGATCTTGTTGTAGAATCAGTTTCCTTAATCTTAACTTAATCGATACGGTTCAAGTTAGGAATGATTTGACTACAGATTCAATGAAAATAGGATTTCTTTTATAGTCTAGATTTTTTTATGCCACCCCTTTAAGAGAAAAAATAGTGCCAACAAGAAGAAAACGAATTGGTCTTTAATGCTAAATGATCAAATTTTAAAATAAAGCCATCATTGTATTTCGAACGTTACTTTCAAAAATATGATTCTTTAGTGAATATCTAGGAAAACATTTGTAGCTATTTCTTCCATCTACAATGGGCAGCGGTGACCTAAGGGTGAGACCTCGGCTTCGGGGCCGGAGAGCTCCAGCTTCCAAACCGCCGTGCATGTTGCACGTTAAATCAGACTAGGGGGTCAGATGTCCTCCCGCTGGTGTGGTGTGGAAGTTTGTCGAGGGGGTCCATTTCAAGTCTCTTTCTCGTCATGTGACCATGGTTTAAAATTTCTTGATCTCTCCCAAAAAATCCCTCGTTTTGCTTCAAAACGGAAGGGTTATTATAAATGAATCTTAACTAAACTTATCTTCTATCTACGAAGGAAGTTTTGGCTTAAAAGTAGAAAGGAACAGGTTCGATATTCTATTCCACCGGAAGGCCAGCTAAATTCTTCGGATTCAAGCACTCTCTTTCTAATGTGGATTGGTAGTATAAGGAAGGCGTTCCTGATCAGATATCGTTCTGCACTACTTTACCATGGTTCAAATTTATGAGATTCGTCACATACTAGCTACCGTCTAGTGACGGCACAGTGACGGGGAGGGGGATTTATATATATAAGATTTAAACTCCACCCAAGCCTAAGCTATACAGGAAACAGATGCGCTTCCGCAAAGCTACCCACCCAGCAAGTTGACTCCAAAGGAAATCACAGTTCGCCAAAAAGACAAAAACACGACCATCTGGAGTGTCAAACAGTAATGGCACCGCCTACCTGAAGATCTACAATGAACCCAAACCTTGTAAATTACAACGAGAAAAAGAATTTGAACAAAACGAGCCAAATTAATAACTTAAAAATTTGTTGGAAAACAATCAAGTAACAATAAGCAGAACTAAAAGAAAAGTAAATATAAAAGTAAAGTAAGGATCAAAAAGCAAATGAAGTAAGAATAACAAGGCCGTTATATGCTTCGCCGTGCTTGTCTTTGGGAGCCATGCAGTAAAAATGTTAGTGCGTTTCGTTAGCAAAGGTAAGTAGGGAAAAAATAATACCCAGTCCCAGGTGGCGTTTACACTTATTATGATACTGATGAGGACTGGAGGTGAAAATTACCCTATTATACTCCAGGCGCCACTTGGCTTTTCTACGCCACTGCCTATGCTTTAAAATACGAAGTTAATCTAACAGTAAACTAAACTAAAATACTCATATACTGCCCTTGATTGCTCGCCACGACTCAAAATTGCGAGGCCCGTCCTATACTAGCCATCGTGTAGCTTTTAAACACGACGTTAATTTAACATTAGCCCTCTGACTCCTAACCGGGCCGTAACCGGCCATGCGATTTCTATACTAGTGGGGTGGATTTCGGGCGGTTGCTGTTCCGAAAGGGTGGAGAAGGCAGTTGGGCGAGTGGTCATTAAAGGGACCCTTAGGGGAGAAATAAGAGGGGAAAGGCCTGGCATTCATATGTCCCACCACCCGTTAGTGAGGAGAAAAGGGGGAACGGGGTGGACGAATCCATTCCATAGATCAATTAGTAAGAAAATCTCCGTATACAACTGTACTCAGATTTTCAGAACTGTTAGTAGTCAAAGAGTTAAATAACATAATAACATTCTACATTAAAAATTGTTCTAATCTACGAATAAAATTTGTGCAGCCATATTTTAACAAATAAAATTCTTGACCCATTGCAAGCATAGCAATTGCTATTTGGAACATACCAGTATTATAAAAAAATTATCACTACATTTATTTGTTTTTTTTATTTTGAAACAAAATTGGAAACTACATAAGAAAGTCTGGTATTTATATTAAAATTTAATAAAACTGTTTATTTCAAAAATTTGTGACGCTAATCGCACTTATATAGGTCAGCTATATCTATTTTCAAATTGTTTTATGTTGTCGTAAAATGCCAAACATCGCTAGACTTTCCAGCTTTAGATCAAAATTTCGTACGTTTTACGGTGTGTATTTTTGACGTACATCGTTTTGTTTTAAGAGAACGATATAATTTTAAAAACCAGATTCAGATTCATGTACTTGCAAGCATTCTGTCAATAAATACTGAAGCATTTTATAAAAAAAATATTATCAATTACAAAAAAGAAAGGTACACATCAATGGTAAACTTTTCTACTATAACAGAAATGTAATAAAGGGTGTCCGAAATGTATCTTTACAAATTTTAAAAATAATGGAAAATTAACAAACGATGATATACACTTACTGTTTTTTATGTTCCATGAAGAAAATATCAATGTTTTTTTTTTGCAATGTTTTATTCCACGATTTTAATGTGCGTACCACAAGTCGCGCGCAACACATCGAGTCTATGAAGCACTGCAGAATCAACAGTCTTGGTGGCCGCTGTAATTCGACTTTTCAGTTCATCAGTTTCAGGAATTGGATACTGGGAAACAATATTTTCACGTATACCCTTAACAAGAAGTTCAAAGGTGTTATGCCTGGAGATCTAGGGGACCACGGTATTGGACCTCCTCTTCCAATCCAACGCCTGTGGAATTTTTCATCTAAAACCTTTCGCGCTTCCTAACTCCAGTGTGGGGATGCCTTATACTGCTGGAAAACGTTGTTGGGTTGCAAGTCCTCTATTTGAGGAAATGCGAAAATTTCAAGCAAATCAAGGTAATTGTCGGAGCGGACAGTTACTTCGGAAAAGAAATAAGGCCCTATAATTCGATCATGGAGTAAACCACGCCGCACGTTTACTTTAAGGCTGTGTTTTGATTCCTCCAGTACGACACGAGGAGTTTCTAATCCCCATGTACGAGTATTGTGTTGGTTAACAGTACCTGATGCGTGGAACGTTGCCTCATCTGAAAACATTACACGTTGTAAAAAAATTTTCATCATCCCCCATTTTTTGTAACATTTCCTCCGCAAATGTTCGACGTTGACGCTTATGATCAGACTTTAGCTCATGCAGCAATTGAAATTTATACGCATAAAGCAGTAATTTTTTATGCACTACATCATGCACCGTTGATCTCGGTATTCGTAAATGCTAGGCGGCGCTGCGAATCGATTTCCGAGGACTACGACGAAAAGTTTCTTGAATTCGTTTAACGTCATTGAAACATTCATTTAATCATTAACGTCATTCTGCTAGAGCGGCCAGATTTTGGATTTGGCAATACGCTACCTGTCGTCATAAATTTTTCCTGCCATTCATAAATTGTGGGTCTTGAAGGTAGACTTCGATTGTAGGTAGTCCGAAATTTATGCTGCACCTGTGTTGCAGATTTAAATTAGATAAACCAGGCTATAACATGAGCTTGGTCTTTCAATGAAGCCATTTTGAATCGAGAATGTTGCAAAACATTGACGTAGCACTATCTAGTTTACATTTTCTCTGATAAAATTTATACTTTCTTAATGGAACATAAAAAACCGTAAACGCATATCATTGTTTGATTATTTTTAATTATTTTTTAAAAGTGTAAAGATACATTTAGGACTCTCTGTAGTTTTTTCAAAAAAATAATTTACACTTTTGATGTAACTTTGCCGGATTGAACAGGCATCCACCGTCAATTTAGTAAGATGGTGCAGGTAATTGGTATAACGTTTTTTTCTCGGGTTTTTTTTTTACAAAACTGGGAAACCGCTCTCTCTTTTTCTTTTTCCTAATGGTAGAACGTTATGTAAAGATATAACAATAGCCGTAAAGTTAATCGATATAAAACAAATTAACTTTCTTGAAGTTTTTAAAAATATTACCTTTTTGTTTGGCAGTTATATTATTATTTCAGCTTCTCCACTTACGAAAAGAAATAATTTCGACCTTCTTATTTCGAGGAATTTCATTTTTTTCAAAACTGCAAAGCTGCTCTGCAACGAATTTTTCAAGCGAATTCTTTCAACGTATTTTTTTGAAGCAACACAAACTTTCTTTGTTTCATGGTTACTTTTTTTAAACAATGCAAAAGTTTTCTGTGAAATCAAGAGACATCTTTTTTACTTCTGTTTAATTGATTTCTAAATATTTTAAATAAGAAAATCTTAATCTGTTTTTCATTTAATAGTTTTTTGTATGCTGATTCCGTCTAAAAAATAGAGATCTATTGTTACTCTTCATTAGAAATCTTATGGGATTTTTTGGTGCATTCTTTCGTATTTGATTTGGTTTCGTTTGGGGTTTATTGGCGCAAGAATCAATATACTGGTTATACTACGCCAAACAAGTCCTTACTTTCCTTTCAAAGATTTACACAACAATATTCACTGTTTAAACTTGTACGAAGTAAAATGATTCAATGTACTCAAAAAGTAAAATGATAGTGAAATATACAGAACAA